>CM021108.1:350979490-351143201 GCA_007115665.2 Sequoiadendron giganteum
CTAACATGTGGTTTCCATAGTAACTAGCGCTACTTGGATTGGGAGTTTGATAGTGCCCTAAGACACACTTTCCTGGTCATCATATCCTCTGATGGTAATACCTTTATCTTTGTCAATGAAATCTTTAGAGATCCCCAAGTTCTTTATGAGTTTTAGTGAAAAAATATTGAGGCCTTCACCTCCATCCACCAAGACCCTTTTGACCTTTTTCTTGTGAACGAGGACCTCAAGGTGTAATGCACGGTTGTGAGATGGTTGGGCGTGGAAGTCTTGATCAAAGAAGGTGAGGAGATTTGGAGTGATGATGTTATTGACCATAGCTTGAAACTGCTCCGTATCAAGGTTGGGAGAGATGGTAGATGAAGCTAATCCTTGCTCAAGTATTTCCCTATGGGCAGCTGAGATTTTTAGTAAATCCATGATGGAGATCTGAGCAGGGGTTCTCTTTAATTGGTCATGGATTTTGTAACCATTAGGAATGGATTTTGAGGTGGAGGTATTAGATGGTTGTGATGCCTAGACAATAGTGACCTTACCGCCATGTGTGGTGACTCCACGATCAACGTTGGCTCCTTTGATATTGACAATAGTGACCCATTCATCCAGGGATGCAACAATCTTGGCATATATATGGCTTGCATTGGTATACTTTTGTTTCCATTTATTATTCCCTTGGTATTTCATTGATTATTTCCTTGATTATGATTGGGCATCAAATTTTTGTAGATTTTGAGATCTTGATTTCCAGCAGGTTGCTCAACATTTATGATTTTATCCTCAATGAGATCTTGGATGATGTTTTTCAATCTCATGCAATTTGTGGTCGTATGCCCTTTGATTTAATGAAAATCGCAAAGGAGATTTTTGTTGTACCAAGGTGGTTTTCTCATGGGTTCCACATACTGCTTAGAAGTAGATATTTTTATGAGGTTCTCTTTAACCAACTTCTTCATTATAGATTTGATTGACTCCCCAAGGGCCGTGAACTTTCGCTTGGGAGGATACTTATTTGAGGGAGGTGGTCCTCCTTGATTTTTTAGGTTATTGATTTGATTGTTCAGAGGTGGTTGTTGTTGTGATACCATATTGGTTTGCACATTGTTACAGATATTATTTTGTGGTTGATGATGGGTTTGAATATTTTTCTTGGGAGCACTGATGACAACCTTGGAATCAACCACTCCGTCATTTGTGACATTTTTATTCCTTGACCATGTGTGAGGTTTATCTTTATAACTGGTGGATGGGCAGTAATCCTATTATGCAAGAAATGTAGATGCACCCCCTCACATAGTGAGGGCTGTTTTGATGTTGAGGGTCTTTGGGATCAATTGATCATATGTTGTAATGCATTACATTTTTAGATAGAACACCAAGTTTTCATCCAGATTGGCTATGATAGTGAAAAATTGTTTCTCTTCTGGCATGGTCCACTTGCTTTGGTTGGCCTTGGATCGCCATATTGAAAGGAGGCAAATAAGACTCCTTTCCCCTATTTGAGTGCTAATAGTTCCTCCAGACTAACATCTATACCCATGTTGAATGCATAGTTTTTGAGGAATGCATCCACAATTTCCTAGAATGTTCTGATGCCTATGGGTAGACGAGAGAGCCATTCCATGGCAGGACCAGTCAAGCTCCGAGGGAATAGCCACATTAGGTACGTGTCATCATATGCAAATTCCATGCAATTGAATTGAAACTCCTTGACATGATTTTCAGGGTTTCCCATCCCGTTATATTTGTCAAATTTGGGGATTTCAAATCCCTTTGGGAATGGTACCATTGTAAGACTCCTATCAAAAGGATAGGGGCACAAATTTATTGGCATTCTAGTTGTTTTTCTTGACTAAAGGTCCAACACTTGTTGCAAGAGAAATTTGATTTGTGTTGTTACATAATTTTGTAGATCAAGAGGTGAGATAAATGTGTTTTGAGGCATTTGCAGTGTTTGATTGATGGGTGGGTTATTGATGGGGGTTTGCTGCAAGATTTTTTGTGCATTTAAGGCCTACTGATATGCCTGCATTTATACAAACAACACTTGTTGTTCGTTCTATTTTTGTTGTTCCAATAAAGCTTGTTGTTGGTCTTGCTACTGTTGTTTCCACAAAGCTTTTTGTTGGTCTAGCCATCGTTGCACCAACAAAGCTTGTTGTTGGTCTGGCTATTGTTGTGCCAAAAAATCTTGTTGTTGGTTTAGCTGCTATTGCGCCATCAAAGCTTGTTGTTTAGGTTGATGTTGTGCTTGAAAATCTTGTAGGGCTTGTTGGTATGCTTATTGATGAATTGCTTGTAGTTGTGCATGGTATTGTGCTTGTGCCTGCTGAGCCTGGTGTTGGGCTTGAGCTTGACCTTGTGCTTGTTGGGCTTCTTGTGCTGCTTGCGTAGCTTATGAGGCTTGTGTCGCTTGGGCAGCTTGTTGGGTGGCTAATTGCACTTGCGCTTGCTGAGTAGCCAGTTATGCAACTTTTTAAATTTTGTTGAATTAACCTTTGGTGGGTGGGTTGTTGAACTTCCTGAATCATGGTGATGAATGAGTTTGTCATGTTGACTTTTGGTGGAATCGATGGTGGATTGGGAATGGTGTTGACTGTTGTGATGAGCGGAAGGGTCGTGTTGGTGATCGGGGTTTGGTTTGTGGATGGTGGGAGTGAGATGCTTGGTCCTTTAAACACTTTAGGAATGGTGGATGTGTTGACCGTTGTGGTTGCTTGAATGATTGCTATCTGTTGTTACGATACTGATGGAAAAAAGAGGGGGTTTGATGTGATTCTTAGATTTCTTTGGTTTGGTAGGTTGGTGGTGGGTAGGGGGGGAAGGCCCAACCCAAAAGGTGATATGGATGTCAGTGGTAATGGAGGGAATGGTGGTATGTTCCCTTGGAAAAGTGATGACGAGGAAGGATCAATGACTCCCCCTATCTTGAATAACCCACCCTCTCCTTGCGAAATCATGGGGAGAGATGTTTGTATATCCAATAGATAGATTGGTGCTGCATGAAATGAGGATGATTCTGCATGATTATGGAAAGTAAGTGGAACATACGGGTGTAATGAATTTACCGAGACAGAGTTATCTGGTGTGATGTTGATATTTATTTCTCTTTTGTTTACAAGGTGATGCTTTTGGATTTCGTGAATCATGGCACTTCCCTTGTTAACAATTGGTGGCGTTGAAGCGATTGTTGATATGATTTGGGGAATATCCCGAGTGATGTTTGATAGTGATATTGGGGGTATGCTCACAAGAGGCCTTTCCATATTAGTACTCATGTCAAATTCAGAAGGGAGTTTGGACCCTTCTTTCATTAATGCATGTATATATAGAGAGGGATTAAGTTTCAACATGGCGTTGACGATTCTATGATTCTCAAGATTTCAAACCATTTCAGCTATTTCCTCTTGCATCATTCCCAAGTCATTGTCGGTGATGTCCTCTACATGAAACTCCTCTTGATGGTTTTGCAATGGAAGAGAGGAGTTATTTGGAGGGTTGCTTGATCCCACAAGGTTTATTTCGGGAGCCGTTTGACTTAGGTCACTTGAAGTTGATGTTTCCTTAGTGATTTCCATGTTCTTCTTATGTTGTGATCTTGTTTTAACCATTAAATAGAGATCATTTGATCTTAATCCTAGGCACAAAAGAAGAAGAACTAGGAAAGATTAAGGATCAAAAATGATGTTGGGGATGAGATAAATGGAAGATGGATGATGCAGATGAATGAAACTCTTGAAGATCTTTGGGGGAGATGCTAAAATTTTTAAGGCTTGAATTAATTTGATTTTTATTTAAAGATAGTTTGACTAAGTGTGTTAAGCCAAACAAGATGATAATGAACTTGTAAACCCAAGGTATTTGTGTTATCCTAGAGAAAACTCGTACAAGAGAATGATTTGACTAAGTGTATTAAGTCAAACAAAGTTATTTTGAACTTGTAAACCTTAGGAAGTTGTGTTATCCTAGAGGTAAATTCGCTCAAGAGGATTGATAATTTGACTAAGTGTATTAAGTCAAACAAGCTGATGTTTATTTTTTCCTATAAGTTTAGCATGAATGATGTTTTCAAAGTTTTGAACAGTTTTTTGGTGAAATGGGATTTGATTTTGATGGTTGAGAGATGGGTGAGAGTGATTGATTTCATCCTAGACTTGACCTAGGTAAAAATCCTTCTTACATGACCTTGATTTTGAAGAATATGCCATACTTCCTAAGTGACAAAAGAAAACCTTTGAAAAATATTGGGATGTTGTTGACAATAAAACTCATACAAGTTAGGGTTGTTCTTTGAAGTTTTCTTGTAGAATTTGTAAACCAATATTTCTCTAACTTCGAGAAGTGTTTCAAGATGCTCCACATGAGATTTTGGGCTAATCTTTTTGAACCTTGGTTTTTGGATTTTGATTTTATGGGAAATCATTTGAGAGAACACATGCGTGAGGTCCTATTGTCTTTATCTTTGCTTAATGAGTTCTCTTTACCAAAAATAATTTCTTGATTATGATTTCAAACTAAATGTCTATACCTCAATTCCTTTTCATTCCACAAGGTCCATTATGTGAAGATCGAGGTTTCAAGAGAATAGTTTCCTTGGTTGACTTTAGTATGAGAAAATTATGACGTAAATCCAAATGCTTAGAAACCTCTAAGGATAGAATCCCTAGGGAAAGCAAAAACACTTAGATTTGGCCAAAGGAATTCGCCCCTCTAAAGGGTTTGGAATTTTGAGGATTTTGTGAATGTTTGTTTTCATTTTGTTCTGAAACCCAAAAAAAGTGTTTTTGATTCAAATCACATGCACAATCCTAGGCTGAAAAAATAATATTTGTTCAGATTCTCACTTGGATGAATCTAGCTGTGCATATTCAGTGTGGATGATTAGATTCTTGACCACACAAGCTCCCCCTTATAGTGCACTCGCTTCTCAAGTCAGCCAAGAATCAGTATCCATGAATCTCCCATGGCATACTTTTCATCTGTATAATAGAACCACATGTATACATGGGGTAGCTTCAAAGGACATGACCTTTTGAACCAACAAATAGAAAAGGATTTTTGGATTCTAAATAAAAGTTTTTTGTAAGGGAATCTAGTTTAGGGGGTGCAATGATAAAATAATTATGAGAGATTTCCCAACCATTAGAACAAGGTCTTTATGCATCGCACGGATACTGGGGGAGAGTTATCATGCACCGCTTCCCATTGTCCATGGATTTCCCTGTGAACACAAATTTATATAGCATTTTGGAAGAGCTTGGCTTTAGCCCGTTACCGTTTGAGTCATTCAATTGGGGTGAGTAATTTTTCCCACCAAGGAAGGCCATCTAAAGTAAAAAAAAGCAAGAGAACATATCCATAGTTCGATCAATATTTGTTGAGAAACAAAGAGAGAACACACGCAATATGTTCCACTCACACTCACAAGATTGATTCAATTTTAAAAACCCAATTCGAAATGTGAGGGAAATATTTTATGCAACTTAATGTCACCAAAAATACTTTTGATTCTCAAGATCATCGTGAGGCGTGAGAGAAGCACATACACGTTTTTAAATGAAATTAATTTGCAAAAAAGATTACACGACACAAAAACACATGTTCATTTTAAATCCCTCAAAGCAATAATGAATTATTTTTAAGTACCAAAGGAAGTGTGAGATTTTCCTTGCTCAATTGTTAATCTTTAAACCAAATCTAGTGATTTTGTCCTAAATTTCATTTTAAGCCTTTTGTTGCAAAAATTTAAAGCTTTTGTAGTGTTCTTTTTAGAGCTCAAAAGAAATTTAGTATTCCCTAAAGCATGAAAGATAACAACTTCTTTAAGAGAGATTGATAATTCTCTAAGAGTGTTAAACAACAATAAAGTGTTTGAAAACACTTGGTATAAGGTGAGAATGATGTCATAGTGTAACCTTCCTCTTCATTTTCCTCCTTGCCTTAACCTACAAAATGATTAAAACCAAAAGATATAGAGACAACAAATAGGTTAATATCTCAAAAAGCTGAAAACAAAAAGGCACATGTCAAAAGAAATCAAATTTGAACTTTTTATTGTAACACAGGGACACAATTAGCAAAGGCGATGGAGTTTAGAGACTCTAGTGACGCAATATAGCGCCACTAATTTTTTAGAGTGGTGTTTTGCAGCAGGACAAAGAGCACGATTGCGGCGCTATTTAGCCCAGCGACACAGTTCAAAATTTAGAAACCAACAAACGAGTTTGAAAATTTGAATTTTCAGGTGGAAAGACTCTGGCGACAGAGTTTGGAGATTAGGAGTGGTTCAATATAGTGTCGTTGGACTGTGAGCGGTACAATTTCCTATGAGTTGCAAAAAAACACAAAAAACACAATTTTTTTCAAAACACGTGATGAATCCCTAAGATTTGCCCTGCTTCTAGTGCCAAAATGTGAACCCCAATCCTATACCTAAACAAACATGTTAAACAATCACATTATTAGATTGAAGATAAGATAAGGATTCCCCATGAAATTAGATTGAAACATTAACATAGGAAGAAAATGAAGAAAAATACAAATGAAAGTAAATGAATCGTATTTTAATGAACAAACTATCAATCCCATGGGGGAATTGGTGCCAATTTTGTGTAGAAATTGGCCCTTTCCCAACTCTTTTGTAAGCTTTGATGATTTGATCCACTTGATGGTGAAGAAATGTGATTCTTTGAGAAAAACTATAATAACGTAGCTATGGTGATGGTAAATGCTCAAGAAATGATATGAAATTGCTCTAATGTGAAGGTAACAACTTTGCATTCAAATTGTGGATGATGAATGAGAGGAAGAGTCTCTTATTTATAGATTTCAAACTGGAAAAATGGGCAATATTTGAGCAATGTGGGATCATTCAACATCCAATGACCAAATGCCACTTGTCAAGATGTGAATGGGTGAAGGTTGTGCATATTTTGATGAAAGTGCCAATAAATGATATTAGGTGGAATTTGAAATTAATGAAATGACTTGTTGGAGAGGGAAGAAAATGGAGTTATGGCCACTTAGCTCAAGGAAAAAGGACTTGTAAGGTGAAATAAATGCCTTGTTGGAAGGACTAAGTCCACTTGGATTTGAATTCAAATTTGAGGGAATATTCCCCTTTTATGCCATGTTGAGAGAAAATAGAGATTTAATAAATGAATTAAATCTATTTTCATGTGCAAGTGGTAAAAGCTAGAGGATGGGACATGATTTAAGATTAAACTAACCAAAGGTTAATTAATTTAATGAGGAATTAGGAAATGTTACAATTTAGACTTAAATTTATGAATTGATTTAAATCAATTTGAGAGGAAGGGTTTAATTAAATAAATGTTTTGATTAATTTAATTAAAGGGGATAATGTTAGATTAAATCAAATAAGGTTTAATTTATTCAATTTAATAAGAGGACTTTACAGTTTTAATTAAATAAAGTGAATTATTTAATTAAACTGAGATATAGGGTTAATTAAATTAAATTGATTAATTTAATCAACATAGGAGAAATGCCTAATCAAATAAATAATGATTTATTTAATTAAAGGATGAAAGGTAATGATAAGCCGAGAGTATGATTTAGGACGAAATGATGTTAGTAATCAGGATCAAGTGTGTCGGTCAATTTTACATGTCTACTCATTCTTTTGGGATAAAAGATGTAAAACATTTGAACTTTATATCAGTATTATATATATATGACTCCTAAAATGAGTCACATGGAACCATTACAAACAAGAGAAAAACAAAAGAGGCTAATATCAAAGCTTGATATCCCTGGCAGGCAAAGAATTTACAATGAATGACTAATATTATAACTATAGCTAGATTATTCTTGGATCAGAAAACATAGCAATACAGAGTCAAGTAGACCAAATACAAACATAATCAACAAAAACAATGACGCATTCAACTTCCAGGAGGAAAATTAATGTTTATATCATGAGAATAACTGATTTCTTCACCATTTTCTCTAATTGAATCCACATAGACATTATTGTTCTTAGTTGTCGACATATAAGGTTTTTTAAGAAGAAGGGGGCTTGGAATACATTCTGCACCCTCTCTAAAAGCTTAGTATTCACTTCTCGATGATGAGACTGAATATAATTATGAACCGTAACAGGGAAAACATCATGGATTCCATGTTTAATTGCATTAAAAATGAAATTTGTAGCCAATGACTTTTGGATATCAGAGTGATCAAACAGAACCCCAACCATTGTGGAAGTCATAGTCATGCAAGTTTTTGTTGAAGGACTCTTCAATAACCAAGTAGTCATGAATGTAGTTAAGAGAATGCCTCCTAACAATATCTACCTATGAGAAGAAGATAATCCTTGGAATCTGTTACCTCCCTATTACTTCTTCCTCCTCAAAAGACTAAAACTTCAAGATCTTTCCTAGAAGCTTTGAGTCAAAATCTCCATTACTTCTTCCCGTTTGAAACATAGAGAATGGTGTAGAAGAATTTCCAATGTTGATACTGATACGATCACAACCCTATGGTGAGGCTATTTGATTCCCATAACACATGTGAAGAAAAAGATGAATGATTATTATTTTTAACTCACACACATGTTAACTCGAGCAAGTTGCAATTGGGTTGAGAAGCAATGTCATCTCACACATAATTTTAAAGAGGATTCACTTACAAAATTGCATTACACATTCTAACATGGACATCAACCCTTTTTTAACTGGAACACATTTGATGTCATTTATCATGAGACATAAAAAATAAATTTGTGAGATTGTCAGCTAGTTCATTTCCTTCCCTAAAGAAATGTTGAACTTGGTATGTTTCAACTTGATCTAAAGATTTCATATATCATGGAGAATGTAGTTGATAGTCCATTAGTTTAGATTTTTCCTTTTAATAGTATTAATGATATTGAGTGATTTTCCTTCAATAATGATCTTCTTTATATTATTTCTTATGGCTAACTATAATTCTACAACTAGAGCTTAGGTTTCAATCTAGTTATTTGAACCCATATAAATTTTACTAGTTAATTTTGGGATTAGGGTGTCTCAACCTTAGAGTTTCAACATTTAATTATCGTTAATTTGATATATTTGTTTATATTGTAATATTTATTAGTCTACTAAATGTGCTGTCACTTTATGGGACCTGTCGATTATGTGGCATCCTACATGGCAAGTGACATGTAATTATTGTAAGTTATATTTGTGGAGGTAGGCATCCACTTTGGAGGATATATATTTTAGGCTAGCCTGATGGCATTTGTCATATGTTGCTATGTCAAGTACTATGAAAAATTATGGCACTTGCTATGACAGTTTTAAGAGTTAACTATGACAACTACCGATTTGGGACTAGTGAGAAATTGGTAGTTGGTAGTCTTGAATGTGGTAGGCACCTTGCATGTTGAGGATAATATCTTGCATGTATCCTCACACCTTGCATGTCAATAGGACTTATTTTATTGCATAATAGTTTATGACAGAAGGCCTGTGTGACAAGGAATTATGATAGTTGCATGAGTAGGTGAAGTTAGATGCCCTGCATATTCTCCAACTTAGTTTACATGCATGCAATGATTTTGGAGATGACATGTGGTAGTCTTGGACACCCAAGTTTTTATTCTATAAATTGGTGATGCCTTAGTGCATTTTTTAGGTGACAGGTTGAAGATTGTTTGTATGTCATTATGCAGTCAAAATTACTCCAGATTCTTAATGTTGTGTGAAGACTCTTGAGCATTGTTATGATATTGTATTGTAACTATTTGTGTTGTTTCTAATACAATTTGAGTTGTGTGATTTGGAGAGTGGGGTTTTTATCGAAAGGGTTTTCCCATGTAAACACTATGTTATGGTTTTTTGTTGTTTATCTATTTTGATATGTATGTGCATCTTTTGATTCTAGAACAGTATAAGGCATTAAATGAAATTTTTGTAACTCTCCCCTACTTAGATTAGTGTAGGAAGTTGCTTCCACTTACCTGACTTCCTTTTACATGGTATCAAAGCCTAGCCAACTTTGATTCTATTATTGGGTTTGAAGAGATTTTTTGAGATAATCTTTGTTTTAGTGGGATTTTTATAGAAGGGTAATTCATGACCTTTTTACAAGAAAAAAGATCACAAGCACATCTAGAAGAATCAAGATGAAAAAGTTTAATGACGAAAAACTTTTAAATTTGGAAAATGAAAATGGAGGATATACTCATAGATAGAGATCTATGGGCTGCAATAGTCGAAACCAAACTAGCTACAACAACCTAGGTAGATTGGGATCTTATGGATAGGAAAGCCAAGGGTTTGATCAAACTCTATTTGGCTGATTATGTCCTTCTGAATGTCCATGAAGAGAAAAATGTAAAAGATATTTGGAAGAAACTTGGAAACATTTATCAGGCTAAATCCTTGGTACAAACAAGTTTTTCCTAAGAAAGAAACTACACTCTTTGAAGATGGCAGATGGAGGATCCATGGTAGATCACCTGAATGCATTCAACATGCTGATAGGGCAATTGGGTTTTCTTGGAGATAAGATCGATGAATAGGATTATTGCATTCTCTTATCGTGTTTGTTTTCAGACTCATGGGACCACCTGGTAATGGCTATTGGAAGCAAAACCACTAGTTTCAATATGGATGATACGGTGTCTTCACTATTATTTGAAGATATGTGGAGAGAGTCTTCTAATATGGATAAGGAGGCCCTTGTTGTTTGTTGTAGATTGAATTAGAAAGATAAAAAGAAGGATAATAAATCAAAGTTGAAATATCTGGGGAGATCTAAGTCTCTTGGCAAGTCCAAGGTGAAGTGTTGGAACTTCAAAAAAATTGGTCATATCATAAAAGAGTTCAAGGAAGAGAAGAAGAAGAAAGGAAAGAAGCGTTTCTCTTATTCCAACTTTGACAAATCCTCTCAGGATGGTGTAGATCTCTTTGTCACAACCTTGGCAACCCATGCATCGAAAGATGTGTAGTTGATAGACTCGAGTGCTTCCTTCCACATGATCTCTAATAGAGGTTGGTTTTCAAAGTATGAAGTGTACGATGGTGGGATGGTGTATTTGGGTGATGATTCTTACCTAAATATTGTTGGATGTGGAAGAGTCAAAATCAGATTCCCTGATGGAAGAGTGAAAGGGATTGATGGTGTCTTGCACATCTTGGGTTTTGGCATGAAACCTACTTTTTGTGAGTAAATTGAATGATGAGGGAATACAAGTTATTTTCTCTAGTGGAGGATGTTGATGACGAGAGGAGCTATGGTGTTGGCTAAGGGTGTTCGACTTGGGACCTTGTACAAGATGGATGCATGCATGGTTCAATGCATACACTAAATAAGAGACCTTTGAATTCTTCATCCTCATTCTTAGATTGTGTAGGGAAGAAGTCTATTGTATCTACATTTGATGGTCATGCATTTTGGGTACCTAAGGGTGTTGATTAATTGGAGATGAAGCTTTATGTAGAGAAGACAATGTTATGCTACCAAAGACTTGGTCACATTGGTGAGAAGGGTCTTAGAGCCTTGAAAAATAAGAGCCTTGTTGAAGGCTTTGATTATTGTAATCTCAAGTTTGAATTTTGCAAACATTGTGTTTATGGAAAGCAACACCATGTTTATTTTTACTCTAGCTCTCATAAGTCTTATGTGGTTTGGGATTATGTTCATGCAAATATGTTTGGTCTTGTGAATGTTCCTTCATTTTCAAAATTTATATATTTTGTTTCTTTCATAGATGATTATAGTAGAAGGAAATTCATTTATTTTCTCAAAAGTAAAGCTGAAGTCTTTAGTTGGTTTAAGGAATTTAAAGCCTTGGTTGAAAATCAGACTAGTAGAAAGATTAAATGTTTGAGGACTGACAATGGTAGTGTTTTGTTTGGAAAATTTTGACAAGTTCTATAAATAGCATGGGATTGAGAGACATCAAACAACTCCATACTTCCCATAACAAAATGGAGTTGTAGAGAGGATGAACATGGCATTGATGGAGAGTGATAGGAGTATGCTACGTAGTGTTGGCCTTGAGTAGAAGTGGTAGCCATTGCATGTTGTCTGATCAACATATCTCCTACATTGATTCTTGTTGAGAAGAAACCCATGGAGGCATGGTTTGGTAAAAATGATTCATTGAGACATCTCAAAGTATTTGACTGTGAATTTTATGCTCATGTTGTGATTGAGAAGATGTCTAAGTTGGAGAACAAGGTGGTTAAGTGTATCGTCATCAGCTATGGTGTTAGTATGAAGGGGTACAAGATTTATGATCCAGAGGCCCATAAGGTTCTTTATAGTAGAAGAGTAATTTTTTAGAGAGATGAAACCTTCCACTATTGAGTTGCAACTAGAGAAAGAGGAGAAACAAAAGAAGGAGACAGTTCAGGTTCCACCTACTCCGATGAAAGGTGAACTACGCACTCTTGTTGGATCTGATGATGAGGAGATCTTGAGCAACTTTGAAAGTTATGAAGAAGAAGAATCACAACATTAGGAATTGAGGAGGTCTATGCATGTTAGGCAGCAACCAAAAAGGTTTGGCTATTCCTTATTGGATTCCAGATGTATTTTTTCTTTGATTTCTAACACTAATGAGCCTATGACTATTAGAGAGGCTTTGAGTATGAGTGATGCAGATTCCTAGATGAAAGCCATGGATGAGGAGATGGCTTCTTTGAAGAAAAATAATACTTGGGATTTTGTACCCTTACTTAATGGATCTAAACTTGTTGGTTGTAAATGGGTGTTCAAGGAGAAGTGTGGTCCTAATGGTAGTGTTGAGAAGCATAAGGCACAGTTGGTCATTAAAGGGTATTCTCAGGTGGAGGGAATTGACTATGGTGAGATATTATCTCCTATTGCAAATATGGCATCTATTTGGTTCCTATTATCACTTGCAATAGTGTATAATTTGGAAGAGGAATGGATGGATGGAAGACAACATTACTTCACGATGATTTGGAGGAAGATATTTCTATGTCATAACTAGAGCATTTTGTGTTGTCAAAGGTAAAGAAAATCTCGTTTGCAAACTGAATAATTCTTTGTATGGTTTGAAATAGTCTCCTAAATGTGGTACCAAAATTTCAATACCTATGTGTTGTCATTGGGATTTTTGAGATCTAGATCTAACCATTGTGTGTATTATAAATATGATAATGTGTTGTACCCATAATCAATTTTTGCTTCAATAAGGCATTTTGCTTAAAATGATCCAAATCATGCAAAATTGTTGTCAAAAATCCAGTTTAGGTAAAAAAAAACATAGGATTTTTGTGGGTTTATGTCGAGGAAGATACTTGCAAATTTCTAAAAAAATGAAAATTAGGGTTTCTAACCCCTGTTTTTAGTAAAACCCTAAAAAATAGGACTTTTCTAGAAATGGTTGAATTTTTTTTTGATAGGATAATTTAACTTCACAATCACACTGGTCAAGTCAAAATCACCAAAAATTTTGTTTTACTCTGGTGGGTTTATTTTCATTTTTCAGGGAGAAAGCTAGGACCTCCGCAACCATTAAAGGAAGAATGGCTAGTACCAGGTGGTGAAATCTAAGGCTCAAAAGCTTCAACGAAGAATCCATGGTGAAAGATACTCAAAATAATGTTCCGCGACAAAGGGGATTTTCAAAAGTGAAAAATGTTGAAAATTGACTAAGTTTGGAAAATGCATGCCTTGCTACTAGAAGGAGGCTATGCAGTCGAATGCATTAGTAATTTTTCCAACACCTGTACATGTAGCATGGTGAAGGTGATTTACAAGATGCACACATTCATGTTGCTGACAACAATGCTCAAATCAGTCACGCTACATGGTGAACGCAAAACGTAAAGGGATGAATATTTTCAAAGTAAAATGATGAAACTATAGCTAAAAGCACCCCTACTGGCCAGGTGAACCCATGAAGTTAAAAGGTCAAAGGAGGTCATCAAGTTTTACCAAGTCATTCATCTCCTTCGTGTTTCTGTTGGCTTGTCACCACATTGTCAAGCAAGGTCACCTAATTCATCGATCACTAGGCAACAAAAGTAGAGATATGAGATGTTAAGAGCAATATCATCAAAGATGGTAGTAAAGTAAGGTAAAGGCACCCCTACAGGCTAGGGGAACCCATCATTTTGAGCCACCTATTGAGGTTTTCAACAACTACTTTCTATGTTAAGCAAAATGCATCTTCTTAGAAATAAGCGCTAGGACTTTTAGGAAATCAGATGCAGTCTATAAGCTCAATGACCTCCAAGATGACCTTCTCCATTTTGATAAATCTCAACAATGACACTATCAATGAAGTCAAAAAAAAAATCAAACATCTGACGACAGAGATCAAATTGGGGTAGTTCACGGAAGATTGCAAAGTAAAAATTATATCACAAAAGGTCAAAGGCACCCCTATAGGCTAGGGGTGCACATGATTTTGATGCACTTAAACCAAATTTCACAAATTTCAAGGCCAATCATCCTTTCAGGGATTGAATTGTTTATCCATCCCTTGTTTCAGCAAGATCACCAGAATCATCAATCATCAGTGATCTCAGATCACAACATGGAGAGACAAACTGGAGGAATTGAAAACACTCAAGAAATTGACTAAGTGTGGTAAAAAAAGCACCTTCTTGGGAAAAGGCTCCTAAGAATTAGAGGCATTAGACTCAGGTTTTGAGCTTTGCATCTCCCAAGCACACTTCATTAGAGTGGTTTCATCTCAATAATGGATCTGTTAGCAACACTTCAAGGTCAACTGAGCAACCAAAATCAGGGATCGAACAAAGGCATTTCATTAAAAAAAATGAAAAAGTGTTCAACACTTCAAAGGGATGCCTAAATTCAAACTAGGCCCAGTTGACTAAAGTTTTATATTTAGAAAGCCTTTTCATGGCTGAAACGTCCCAAAATTGGTGGAATTTGCTCCAGTGAACTATGGATCAGGCAAAGTAACTCCTCAATCAAGAGTTGGTACCCTAAACTTGATTGCTTTAACATTAAATGATATTTATCAAGCCTAGGAGTCATTATTCATCATTTGTATTTGCAAGTTGAAGCCAAGAACAATTATTTTCTCTCCAAAATATCTTTTGAAGATCTAACAGAGGGTTTTGCATTTTTCTTCATGTTTTTCAAGAATAAAGTTGCATAGAGGGATAATTCATCAAGGTCTACATATTCAGGCATGATTTTCTTGAAGATCTTGGGAGGCAATTGATAACTTCCAAAATTCTTCTTGCCTTTTTCCTCTATTCTTGTCTTAGATCTTCTCGCATGTCCAAGAAAACAATATATATTCATAGATCTAACCTTTTGGGTTTGATCAACATGACTTTTTAAAAAAAACACAATGTCATATTTTTCAAAAAAAAGTAGTCTTGCTTCCCCTATTTTTTAGGGTTTCCAAAAATTCATAATTTTGAAAAATAGAAAAACTAGGTTTGTTAAGCTTTGAAGCATGAACAAAACCCATGTGTTAGATTATTTTGGGAAAAATAAGTTTCTGGTGCTTCGTTGCCTCTACCATTGAAGGGCCTTTTCTTGCCATAGAAAAATTCTTCTTTTTTTAATTTTTGACGATCTAGGTTTGTTTAGAAAATTATTCTCAACAAAACCCACGTCTTAGAATTTTTCATAAAAATTTGCACTAGTAAGCCTATTTTTAGCAGTAATAGATAAAGTTGCTCAAACAAAATTGTGTGCAAAGTCAATCTTTAAGGTATTTAGAATGTAGTTCTCCTAGGTCAAATACAAGATGAAAACGTTCTTGGTTCATGACTTTCTAAAAATGATAGGCACCGATTTGCATCAAGTACACTAAGAGGTTGATTTAGAAAGCTGGGAAGGCATAGATCAATGCACATTACAAAACTTTGAGCAATCTAGATTGCTTGAGGCAACATTAATTCCCATCACAGCATAAAGCATAGAATTCGTAATATCTTGTATTAAGCATTAAAACCCTACCACATGGGATATTTGTTCAGCGGATGGGTGAGTGATATGCAACCTCAAGCCTAGGAATATCGAAAGGTGCTTTTCCATTCCACCATGTCCAACAAATGCGATCATATCTATGAGAGAATTAAAAAAGGAATTCAACGAGTCAAAAGAAAAGTGTTAGAAGAGGATGGCAGAAAAATGGCTTAAAGGAAAAAAGGCCAACTTGCCCAGTAATGTAGGACGTGGAGAGTTCAGGGATGAGTATGCAGTGATGATCACTCTACTCAACCGTATAACTGGTCAAGAAGAGGCAAACAAATTCTAGTCATGGATGTACTATGTCATCGCCAAAATTGTAAGAAATAGGGAACATTATGACTGGCTCGCCCTCATCAGTGATATGCTCCACAAGCAGCTGGCTGAATTCTTAAAGGCTCATAGGTTTCACATGAGTTCATATATCATATATTTGATTTCCTTCCAAGGCTAGTTTGGAGTGTTGAACAATGTGGGAACTTTGGGTGTGCAAAAGGTTCACGAATATTTCTCATAACTTGAATTCACACAAGTAGGAAGACGTTTCAAGCGAGTAAATGATATCTTGATGCACACCATGAGGGACCTTGATCATGAGTTGCATATACACATATCATCAACAAAAATGGAGGCAATGGTGGATTGGGTAGAATGATTCATCCAGTTCCCCTCTTTCACCTACATACATGTGTATGGGTACTGTAGTCATCCAGCCATGTTACTGCGCTATCCATCAGATAGGGTGGTCTTCATGGAATTCTTGTGGTAGTTGTCTGAGGTACATTATGATCTACATTATAAATACAAGATAGACGCAAAATTTCCTTTTGAAATGGGACTTTATAGGTGCAAGATAGTGGCTTATGCCAAGGCCATAGACCACAAAATGGTGAGACTTAATCTTAAGTATCTCATCAAGAGATGTTCATATGATCCTCAGGGTCACTATGCAACACACCTTGAGAAAAAATCTTCATACAAGTCAACCATTGAGGACTACTGGGTTAACTATGAAGATGAGTTCAAAGTGAGAAGACACAACTACAACCGACTCAGACTTCCACAAATTGCTGACCTCATGTCAGAGGACGTGGAAGGATTATCTGATGATGATGGAGAAATAATTCTTCCCTCATTCTTCATAGATCACATTGATGCACAACCACTTCAATTTGTGGACTATTATTCCAAAGAAAGTACATCTATTAAGGAAAGGACAAGCAAAATTTTCAAAAATAGCCAACTCTACTTGGATAGTAAGATGACAAGGAAGGTAGTAATTCCTGCCATAGAGTCACCACTGGTTCATTCTTCACTACCTTCCATTTCAAGGGCTAAGCCTAGATAGAAGAAATGGAGTAACCCTCCTAGAGGATTCAAAATGACAGGACACTCAAGGGGAAGAATATCGATTGCTGATACAAATTAGCAAGAGGTACATGTGGAGACAACCGCAAACATAATTGAGCCAGTCATAGAAATGGTTGTAATTGAGCCAGTAAATGAGACAACTAAAAACGAGACAACAAAAAATGGAAGCAGTTGTAGCCAATGCAATACCAAAGGTGGAAGCAAAGCCTCCCACTTCGCCACCACCACAACACTCATTGGTCCCCATTGAATTGGATTCACCACCATGCGATAGTACAACATAATCCCATTCATCAAGAATTAAAGGGCCTAACATTCCTCCTTCTAGCGAGGCTAGTCAAGATTCATTTTGGCTTGAGAGTGTCCTTGAAAGGAAGAGAGAGAAGCCATACTACCAACTGGACTTCATAGATTTTTATTATGTCCCTCACGACATGCTGGTAAAAAAGCTGAAGAAGTAGGTCCATGTAGGAAAGAATGTTGAAAATGAAAGTCGTAGAGACAGTCGCGCCACCTGAAGAAAGGAATGCACATGAGGTAGAGGTTGATGACTTCACCTTGTTAAAGGTCAACATCGGTAAGACCACTCATCAAGTAGAGGTAGATCTCCTTGAATATGCATCAGTAGGTGTCAAGGAAAGAATGGAAAAGGATGACAAAGACAAAGCAACCTTAAAGGCTAAAAACCATCAGTTGAGGTTATATATATCTAGCTTTATGCATGGTACACCAAATATATTTTCCTTGCCTCGAGAGGTGCTAGACCTCCCTGTAGAACAAAATCACCACCAATTAATCCTATATGGAAAAAAATTGAAAAATAAAGTGGAATAATTCATCATTAGAGGCTAGTGTAGATTTTCAGAGCTGTATCAACTAAGGTACAAAGCCCATGACGTTCACACGAAGATTCATCAATCAAAGAAAAAGGAAAAAAAGAAGAGGCCTGGGGATGAGATCACTTTATCCAGCTTAGAGATGGCATATAATTCAATTACCATAGAGTAGAACAAGAAACATCTTTTTTCTTGGAAAGAACAACTGGCATACAAGGTGAAAGCCTATGATACCAAGTCTGTGGAATTGATTGAATACCAAAAAATTGTAGCTAGAGGTATCAATTTCATAAGAAAATTGGTAACATCCATCCCTTTCCTTTATTAACATGAAGGAGATGCATACATTGAGCTATTTGAGGTACAAACACAGTTCCAATACCTCGTCTGTAGTAGTTTTTGTAGTGACCCTACTGGTCAGGGGTTGAGTAAGATTACAGCCATGTCAACAAAGCTAGATAATATAGCTACCAAGACCATTGAATATCAAAAAAAAATTTGCATGTGGTAAAGAGATGCTGAGGTGACATGTCATATTGTAGAGCATTAATTGTCTAGAGGCAAAAGAAGTCAAAAAATGGTTAGAGGAATTGTTGACCAAAGGTGATGTGGTGTAAAACACCCAATTAGGACATCCTACCCCTCCAAAATAACATTTATGAAAAACGTGAGTTAACTTGATGCCTCTCTCCAAGTTAACTCACTGTCCCACTGATCATGCATGTCTATCTCCACTAAGTGTGGATCTCTATTTTGGAGGCACTTTGTCTATTGGAGTTCACTTTTAGTTTGGAGTTAGTTAACTAAAGTAGACTTTCCAGTTAACTGTTAGGTCACCTACTTTTAGACATAGTAATAAATATTGCAGATTGGCAAGAACTCATTGTTAAATCAAAGAGATTTTAGGGTTGCCTACTCCTTTGAGCTTCTATAAACAAGAGCCTTTGCTCATTATTTTGTAACTTTTATTTACTACAAAAAATTCTTGTGTCATTGTACCAACAAGCTTGCAAATCTATATTTTTTCACTCCTAGATGAGAGTTGTTTGGTTTGATCACAATTGTGTATGATTTCATACCTTTACTGTACCAAATCTTTGTAAAGTGTTGAGTGAGTTTGAAGAAATAAATCAAAAGACATGCTCAATTTGATCGAAAATTTCAATATCTATCAATGTTTGTTTTAATAATCTATTTTTTCAATTTGGCCCTTGGACATGCATCGATGCCTCCTTGGGAATTTGGAGATTAATGGTTATAGTTTGATGTTGTTTTATGATCCATATTTCAGCCTACACCTTGGAAAGGTGTTGTCACGTCCTCAGGAATCCTGTTACCCAGTTCATCATTCTTTGTTGTTTCTAGTTATCTAAGTCTCAGCCCACACCTCAAACAAGTGTCATCACCTATTTGAGAATCCTAAGATTCAGATTACCGTAAGAGTGTTTTCTTGCATAAGAACTTATCCTAGCATAGATATGAAAGTTTAGATCCTTCAGATGTGTTCTTAGAGATGGTTGGCCCAAGTGATCCAACCATTCGATTCAAGTTTCTATATTTTCTTGCTCTATTTATCTAGATGAGATAGGATAGATTAAAAGTTAGCTTAGTTATAACTAAGATTTGTAGAAACTAGAGAAAATATTAGCTACAATGCATTGTGTTTATGCACCCTTGTGCTCTTTTGGTGAGTAAAAAAAATAGGAAAATTATTCCATTTTACTTTTACACTAACATCAACAAACAAGAGGGAGCTTCCCCTCCATAATTTGAAGAGCAATCATTACGCACTGTGCATAGTTATCGGTTTCCAATAAGCACTCCAGAGGTGCTAATTGAAACACCAAAAATTTTTTGGTGCCCACCACTGGGGCAACGAGGCGTAAAACTTAAAAAAAAGCTAACACTTTTATGTCATGGGAATGACCATCTAGCATCGTATTTCTCCAATCAAACAACCAGGTCTCACACCACCGATTCTCCAGCCAAATTTCACATTCATGTAAGGATAGAAATTAGACATCATTAGTAGCCTACACACCTTCATATTCAAGGAAAATACATCACCTAATTAGTGGAGGGCCATAACTATTACTCTAGATGAGGAAGAAGAGAAGGCTGATCTTGTAGCCAAAAGACCAATATTACCATGTCCTGCATGGCAGTAGACATCTTGGCTCATCAAGTATACATAAGGAGGAAAAAAAATCCTCTATTTCAAGAAGAAGACATTGGAGATGTATCCAACGTAGATCAAATCTTCCAAGATGTTTCAGAGAATTTTAAAGAAGAATAATAGCAAGAACCTCCAGCTCAAGAAATGGGTGACAATGATAGTGGCCAGAACAACAATGGAAATGGTCATAATGTAAGAAATGTAATATTTCCAACCCCATTACCATGGGGAAATGACATAGGCCCATTGGCCCTACAAGGACACCACAAACTACCCAAAGGATTGTGAAAGCATTTCCCAAGATTTTATGGCAATGGGGCTCAACACCCCGATGAGCACACCTCAACATTCACGATGGCTTGCTCAATCTTCTTTTTACCTCACGAAGATATTATTGTTCGACTCTTTGTTGAAACTCTCAAGGAAAATGCTACAGATTGGTTCATTCATCTAGAACTAGGTATTATCACAAGTAAGGTGGTCATGAGCGAGAAGTTCTTCACAAGGTTCAAGCCCACTGAAGATAACCATCAACTGCTTGCTCATTTATCAAACTCAAATATGGAGCCCACTTAACTGCTGAGAGAGTTTGTAGAAAGGTTTAATCGCCTCATTACACATCTCTCCGACACACTCAATCCATCAGACGAGATTCTAATAAGAAACTTCATCAATGCCCTCCCATCAAAGATACCATTTTTATTGAAAGGAAGCTATGAAGTGGAATTTCTTATTGCACAAGAAAAGGATATCAAGCTCGAGGATAATATGATCACATTTGGGAAGATGAAGGATGATGCTATTAGACGGTTGGTCCAAGCGTCGATGGCTCCACTGCTACAAAAGGTAGCAAATGAGGTGACTATCCTCAAGAGATAGTCACCCAATCAAGGAAATTAAGCACTACCCACACCACCACCATATCAACAACAACAACAACAGTGCTAACCTCAGCAACCATATCAGCCAAAGAGGAACAATTTTCAGCCTTTCAATAGCTACAATCCTAGATTTCCAAGACCTCCGCCAATACAAGTAGAGGGCAAAAAATCTAATGTGTTTTTCTATTTCCACAAGATAGATGAGAACACCAAATCCACATGCCCTAAGAATCAGATCATGGGATATGTTGAAGATGCACCAAGCTCAAGTTTTTTACCCTCACTAAATGCAAACGTTGTCTCACCATGAACAAAAAACTTTGATGGTGACTCCGTAATGGGATACTTCAGCAATGAACTCGTAAATAAAGAAGAAGAGGACAATTATTGTCAGTATTCTCTCACTGTCAACTATGAGAGTCTTTCAACACCTATGTTCACACATTCTCAACACTTCAAGGCATAGAAAGAGGAAGAAGAAAGAGGGAAATCAAATGAAAAGGGAAAAGAAGTGCCTTTCACTTCTAATTCCAAGTCTTCACAAGAGAACGCCACACCAAATGCTCAAGATCCATCTTCAAAAATTTTTGACATCATGACATATATGATGAAGACAAAGGTACATATATCACATCTGGAGTATCTTCAGGACCATCTAGACCAGTTGGATTGGAGTCTCAAGGTAGTAAAGAAGCAAGTTGCAATCCTGCCCATGTTACTAGAGTCTTTCGTACCAACGAAAGAAAAGATGAATCCTATGTACATATATTTGTATATGGGAGGGTAAAAAATCAACAACTATATAATAGACTCAGGAGTGTCAGAAAACATCATGCCCTTGTAGATCATGAACTCGTTGGGACTCTCTTGCACCAAAACCCATGACAAGTATTACTCACTTGAATCCAATTCGATGTCGTTAGTTAGGCAACTGAAGGATGCTCAAGTAAGATTGGCATCTGGTCTGGAGAAAAAGATAATGATGACCATCTTGATAGCTAACATTCCAACCAACTACAGGATGCTACTTGGCAAGATCTTCTGTAAGGATCTCGATGGGGAGATTCAGTTAGATTGGTCGTATGCGACAATCTTGTTAAAGAAAGGCAACTTCAAGTTGGAACCTGAGGCTAAGTGTAGATTTATGGTGGTGAAGTCCCAAGACCCCCAAGCACAAGTGTTGCATCAAATTACGGGTCCTGACACATACACCATGCTATCTCAGGTAACCAAAGAAAAGAAAAAGGCTGAATTTTCCACAAGCACATCAAAGGAAAGTTTAAAGATGTGGACAATGCAATTTGTTGGGAGTTGCTGAATAGAAGAATCAGGAGTAGGAGTTGTCATCACTTCTCTCAAGGTACTTTATACCCATTTTCTTATTGCTTGCAGTTTGATAATAAAAACAATACTGCAGAATATGAGGTGCTCATACTAGGCCTAAAAAACATAAGGGATATGGGTATAAAATTCCTCCAAGTCGAAGGTGACATAGAGTTGATTGTTCAATAGATTAGAGAGTGCTACCAAGTGATAATTTTTTTCCTTTTATCTTATCAAAAAAGGGTGTGGAATGTAATTGATTGGTTTGAGGAATTCAACATCAGATACATTCCATGCGAGAACAATAGTAGAGTGGATGCCCTTGCAACATCAAATTCTCTCTTCATGCCCCATTCTGACTTCCTTGAGAATGCCTTCACCATTGAGCTCATCGACAAGCCAACTATCCCTGAAAATTGTGATAACTGGTAGGTCTTCGATGATGATAATGACATGGAATAATTCATCTACATGGGGGAGAATTACAAAGAGTCATTCTTCAAAGGTTGTACTTCTCCCTTGAAGGAATCCATAGCAGAAGATTTTGAAACAACATAATCAGATATTATCCAATTGAGAGGCAACAATATCCCCAAGGGTCTAGTATCCTTCGAGGACATATTTGATAAGAATAAAAATGATGTACAAGATCGAAGAAACTTGGCCAACAAAACATAGGTTGATTACTGTCAAGTCAACATTGGCACTGAAGAGAAGCCCCAAATTGTTAACTTGGGAAAGTGTTGCACTATAGAGGAAAGCGATAGCTTCATCTCCATGTTCAAATTATATTCATAAGTCTTTCCTAGACCTATGAATATTTTAAAGTCTTCACGTCAAAGGAATCATCCCATAAAATTCCACTCAAGTCAGATATCAAGCCCCTCAAACAAAAGCAGAGACACTACATCTCGCATGTCCAAGATATGATCTACGTGGAGGTGCAGAAGATGGTAGATGCAAAGATCATATTCCCAATCTATCATTCTACTTGGGTGTCTAGCATCATTCTTGTACATAAGAAGAACATAGAGATTCAGATCTACGTGGACTTCAGGAATCTCAACCAATTGTCACTAAAGGATAATTATCCTTTACCAATCATGGAGCACACATTGCAGATGATAACTCGATCAAAAATGTTGTCATTACTTGATGACTTTTCCAAATACAACCAGATTGCAATGACTAAGGAGGATTAGATCAAGATAGTGTTCACCACCCTATGGGGAATGTTTTCCTATGAGAGGATTCCCTTCAGCCTCATCAATGCCAATGCCACCTTTTAGCGAGCCATAGATTTGGAATTGGGGGACCTAAAGGATAAACTGATCATCGTTTATCTTGATGACCTTATTGCTTTCTCAAAGAAGCAAAAATACCAACACTTAGTGAAAGTGTTCGAGAGATGCAGGTACCACCATATATCATTGAATCCCAAGAAATATATCTTTGTGATGATAAAAGGCAAGCTACTTGGCCATATCGTCTCTAAAGAGGGAACACAGATTGATCTTGAATGGGTTGATTCAATCAAGAACCTCTCTCTCCCAACCAAGACATCTCAGGTACATTCCTTCTTCAACAAGGTGAACTTCATCTAAAGATTTGTACCTGACTTCTTAGAGCTAACCAAGGACATATCAACAATGATGAAGGTGTCTACCTTCAAATGGACTGAAAAAGGAAAGTAGGTGTTTGTCAAAATAAAAGAAGCCATTAGTAAGGCACTAGTGCTGATCCGACCTGACTTCAATAAAGAATTCATTCTTCATTTTTACACATTAGAACACACCCTCTCTGCCATATTGACACAAAAGCTAAATGAGGAGACTGAATCGCCGATTGCCTTCATGAGCTGTAGCTTCAAGAACAATGAGTCCCAATACTCCCAGTTCAAAAAGAATGCCTATGCAGTTGTGAGGGCCATGAAATTTTTTAGATTCTACATCTTAAATTCCCACACAATAGTGTATGTCACTAATTCTACAGTCAAGTGTGTTTTAAATCAATAGGAGATGGGCACCAAAAGAGGAAATTGGATCATAAGGGTCCAGGAATATGACTTGGAGATAAAGCTGACCAGACTCATCTGTGGGAGAGGTCTATGCCAACTCATAATAGAAGACGGTGATTTAAAGCACCAAGCTGCTAATGGCAAGTTAGAAAAAAAGTTTGAAGAAGACCTTCCCATGGTCTTATTGGTTAGTTCTACGGAAAAATGGTACTCAAAACTTTGGTACTATTTTACTTACGGAGAATGTCCAACCCACTTGGACAAATAGTAGAAAAGAACCCTAAAGTTAAGAGAACAAAGCTATGTGCTACGAGGCAACATTCTATACAAGCATGGGATTGATAGAATGTTCTTGCTATGCATGAGTAGATACCAACAATGGAAGTTGTTGGAAGAATTTCACAATGAAGCATGCGGTGGCCACTTTTCATCAAGAGTCACAACATTCAAAACTTTACGGGCACAGTTCTTCTGGCTGACCTTGTTCTACGATGCATATGATTGGGTGCGTAGATGTCAAAAGTGCTAAAATATTTGTTGGCAAACTCAAGCTGGCAGCCATTCCACTAAGGTCGGTGGTAATAGATGCTCCATTTCAACAATGGGGCATCGATTTTGTAGGTCCAATCAACCCACATTCTAGTAAAGGGCGTGTCTATGTCCTTACATCAATAGAATAATAAACCAAATGGGTCGAGGCAATTCCTACAAAGCATGCTACTTCTGAAGTCGTGTGCAACTTCCTCAAAGAAAACATCATTACACACTTTAGGGTACCAAGAAAGATCATGATTGACAATGCTACAAGATTCTTGTTAGAGGATTTAGTAGAGTTCTATTTTGAATATGACATCACATTGTCCCAATCTTCAGATTACTATCCACAAAGGCAACAGACAAGCCGAATCATCTAACAAGAAAATCATCATGATCATGTGCAAGATGGTTGATTCCAATCAATGAGCTTGGCACACAAAGTTTTATGAAGATCTTTGGGCTAATAGAATCAAGCCCAAGAGAGCTATTGGCACTTCCCCCTTCACTATCGTATATGGCATAGAGGCTATGTTACCCATCACTCTGGAGTTGTCTACTTTGCAGCTAGCATCCATAGTAGAGGATGAAGAGTTCAAAGATCCAATCAAAAAATAAATCATGTGCTTGATAAAACTACAAGAGGAAAGGGTGGAAATTGTTGATAGGATCACTTAGCACCAAGAGCGAGTGAAGAAGATCTTCGACAAGAAGGCTAAAAAATGAGGCTTTGAGATTGGAGATAAGGTCTTTTTATGGGACAAGAGACATGAAATGAAGGGAATGGGCAATAAACTTGACTCCCTTTGGCTAAGGCCATTCTAGATCCATGATTTTGCAAGAGAGAATTCCTATATTCTCTCACATTCAGATGAAAGGTTTTTCCCACTACCATAGAACAAACAATATTTGAAACATTTCATCCCTTTAGGGATGGGGTGAATTCTTTGTAAATAAAATTCTTTTGCTTTAATGTTATGTAGTAATGTGTTTCCCTGTTTCGTAAAGTACTATCATATTTTATGCGATTTCTTAGGTAGTCTTTTTTTAGATGAATAATTAGAACTCCAATTGTTAGGTGAATTAGAAAATAAGTCCAGACTCCAATGCCCAACTAATAAGAATGTTGGTCTACAAAACTTGAGATTCTTGGTTCTCATATGCTATAAGTATCCGTCATGTTCACCAGACGGAGCCTAATGTTGTACCCATAATAAATTTTTGCTTCAGTAAGGCATTTTTCTTAAAATGATCCAAACCATACAAAATTGTTGTCAAAATTTTATTTTAGGTAAAACAAAACATAGGATTTTTGTGGGTTTATGTCGAGGAAGATACTTGTGTTGAACATTTGAAATAATGAGAGGGGGAGTGAATCAGTATTCCACAAACCGATAATAAAATCCACTTAACCATTATCACAATATTGACTAAATCAACAAGAGAGAACATAGAAACAAGAAAAATCAATCATACACATGAACACAAGGATTTTTACGTGGAAAACCTAATGAGGGAAAAACCACAGTGAGGGTTAACTCACAATATATTATATCCAGATACAAAATATTACGGGGCTCACTGCTAGGACTCATTGTCCTTAAAAGGCTCACATCCTTAGTACAAAATATGGTTCATTGCCAAGATACAATGATGGTGGATCACTTCCAAAATGATGAAATGATGGAATACACCTTCAATGTGCAGGGTTGAGTTCCACTGAGGCTCATAATATAAAGTACTACATCACTCAATAATTGCATATCTTCACCTTTTCCCTTTTCCACTTACCTACACTTTCCGTTTGCTTCTATCTTGTATTTATAAAAGTATATCTTATTCATGAATTAGGTCATCACCATATAATATTTAATCATTTCATCCAAGTAGTGCATTATACCAAGTCGGCTATTAGTCTTCATAATATATTGCATTCACTGAGTCACCCAAGAATAAACCAAAATTATTCAAACCAAAAAATAATTATCAAAGCAAACACCTTCCAGATCTAAGAGCACGTTAGTTTCCCATCATACTACCAGTAAAGAGACTATCAGAAAAACCACAACATATGAATGTTCACCTCAGTAGAATGCAGAGTCTCTGACACAGTATACCTCACATAGAAAAATAGTAGAATACAGAGTTGAACTCTATTAGAGATAACTTTATGTTCATAGAAAAAGGATGTCTCAAGATCAAAGATATAACTGTCTGAATGAGCCAATAATATGCGGTTTGGAGATCAGAGTCATATCAGATCTTGCGATGAGTTCTAAACTCAAATACCAACATATTGATCCACCACAAAGGAGTATTACCAACAAAGAACAACTTTTGGTAAACCAAGTAAACTTCTCATACTGTTATCACCATGTAGTTACTACCATGTTAACAACAATGACAAAATAGGAACAACCAACACAATCATCCATACTTCATGCTCATGTTGTAAAGCTTCCAACAATCTCCCCCTTTGGTATTGATGGCAACATGCATGCCAAAGTTTTTTCAAGAATACTACATTGATTGTTCTAAATACTCCCCCTATCAAAATTGATCTTCACAAAAATATTTTGCTCTGACTCTTCATCTCTCAATCTCTTTATCTCTCCCCCTTTGACATCAATGACAAAGGAAGGGGTTTGGTATAAATGTAGATATGCATCAAAATGTAGTAAAAAAGATATGAACACTGAATTAACCTGAAGAATAACCTCTAAGACTCTCTAGGATAGGCTTCCATGACACTTTACCTTCTTCCCATGAACCTTTTGCACTAACTAGAGTCTTGTAAAATAGCTCAAGTTTAGTTAGAGACTCTAAACTATCTGTTAAAGTATTGGGATTAAGATTAATCTATGATAATTCACCAATACAACCAATAACACAAGAAACAAAGGTATGTCTGAATTTAATCATGTCTCTGAGTGCCACAAACTTCTTGATAACATTTTTTCTTCGATCCTACATAGAGAAAAATTTGTCCTAAAGTTGCACAATGCAGGACCATCTCTGATTATCTCTATCTTCTACTAATTTGTATGTATCTTCCTGAGTTCTCAGTCGAGACTCACTCATCCTTATCTCATTTATTATATTCAATGTATTTCCAGACCAATCTAGACAAAAAGAAAGTAGTTCTTTTGCCTCTTTTTCACAAACTTGTATACTCTCCAAGTCCTTCATTACTAGATTGTGCGCATTCACACATTTTCCTTTGATATCATTCAAATTTTACATATTAGACTTAATTCCAATAGAAATTTCAAGTCCGAAGATGTAGAATTTCAAAGAATTAATCACGCCACAAAGATTCTCCACAATAGAAATTGATGAATCAAAATTAGCATCAAGAATAACCTTATGTAAATCTTCCAAAGCTGTCTAAATATTCATTATTTCATGCTCATATTCTAGCTTACTTTCTTCTGCACTTTCCATATTCACTACACTCTTCCTCTTCTTCCCTATTCCGGTCACGCTACCAGAGGTACTTTCTTCATTGAGATGCTTAAGGATTTCCAACAAAATTTTAGCATATATATCAATTTCAGCCTATGACACTTCATAATTCAATTCAGATATCCAAACTAACCTTGATTCAACTACTTCCATGTGACAAAAATATGCAAGCACAAGAAAATTTATGCTTCTGAAGTATCTTTCCACAACACTTACTAGAATTCTAGACCTTTTATTCATCCACATCTGAAATTTTCCAAAGAATGTAGCAAGGACTGATTCTTTTGCATCCAAACTATCAAAATTTATCATAAAATTCCCGATCTGATAAGCAACAAGCTTTGAATTTGACCATTCTAACCTTCCTATTATTAGAAACTCTTTCAAAAAGTAAAAGAGTAGACAAACATCTAGATTGACATACCAAAAATTATTCTTCTCGCTCTTCTTAATTTCCTTTATATTCATCAAAATATGTATTATATGTAGTTCACACAAGTCATATTCCATACCTCTTATTACCATATCAACAATAATTTTCACTGCAGTAGTAGAAATTGTAGAGTAATTGTTAGGGATACAAACTTTATGACCAATGACTATAGTAGCATACCTTGTTATCGAATCAAAAATCGATCTCAAACCAATTTATTTTCCTTTATAACTCAAACTTGTAATCTCAATCATTTATTTCTCATTCATAATCTTCATTTTAGGAACCGTCCGAAGGAACACAAACCAGTTACATCTCTAATAGCTTCTCTGGAAATCAGATGTGCTTCATCAATCCATAGAGATACATCATGAATTTTTCTCAACACCATTTGATTATACTTCTTCTCAAATTCAAAACAAGGAAATTTTCTCCAGACATCCAGCTTCTTCTCAACTAATACTCTTTAGGCATCATGATTCTCTTTCAATTCATTTTCCCAAATCACATTGAACTAAACTAACGACATTTCTTCTATCTTACTGTAAACAAATGCATAGATATATTTTGTAGGAAACACTCTTGGAGGGATGCAAGAGAATGCACCGATAGACTCTTTTGACACATTCCTCAAATATCTCTTCAACCTAGCTTTATTCACACAATTCATAATCTTTGAATTATCCATCAATAAAAGTAAAAGATTGTGCAAACAAGAGTACCTCTGAAAATGTCAACAAGAAATGTATAGATATCCTGCTTCTGAAGCTCACTTCGAATTCATCTGATACATTCTTCAAATTATGAAATTCTAAATTCCCTTCTAAACTTCCTTTGCACTCTTTTCTGAAAATACATAGGCTTTTAATTTCATTTGAACTTATTCCTTTCATTTTGA
Source organism: Sequoiadendron giganteum (assembly GCA_007115665.2). Lineage (NCBI taxonomy): Eukaryota > Viridiplantae > Streptophyta > Pinopsida > Cupressales > Cupressaceae > Sequoiadendron > Sequoiadendron giganteum. The sequence continues at coordinate 351,009,367 of CM021108.1, forward strand.
ATGATTTTGCAATAAATGTTCCAACTTGCAAGCAGATTGCCTCAAAAACTGTGCACACCTTCATTCTTTCAAATTCTACAAACCTCATTCTTCACACATGTGACTGATGAAATACCTTAATCTTGTTACCACATTAAATATACTTCAATCATAAGATGAAACAAGTACCAATAAGGGGGTTTATTAGATTTTCTAATGATTTCTCCCCCATAGTCGCTACTTTCATTTATAGATTGACAAAAGTATCTGTATTGGAGGTCAACACATATAGAACCAATAATTCCTTTCTCCAAATCCTTTCCATTTATTTTCTTTCCTTTTCTAGATCAAAGGTTTGATCATTATTTTTTGCCGAATATATGTTCTTTTTTCTTTCATTGTTACTGCTAAGATGTTCTGATTTTCTACATTTACAGCAAGTAACATTCTTCTTTCCCTTTCCCTTTTTATCCAATAGACTATCTTTATATCCATTATTTTTTCCTTTATAATCATTCACATTACTTTTGCAGTCCTTTGCCTTATGACCAAATCTCTCGCAGAAATGAAAAACACCATGGAAGTATAAATACCTTTTTGTATCATGTCATTTGACAAGAGTTTTTTCAGAATCCCTTCTTTTCTCCTTGACTTGTCTATCTTTGTACCACATCTTCTTACTAGTTAATTGATTCACTTTAGAATTTTGACCTTTTTCAAACCCTAAAACCCTCTTATCCATTTTTGTTCTTTGTGAGGTAATCAAATCATCAAGCATCGATGAGCTTATCTTAAATTTGTCGTCAAAACTCTTTGCCATTTCCAGATTAGATCTCAAAATTATTGCTTCTAATTCCAGCTTTGTGCATTCATCCGTCTTCTTTTGAATTTTATTTTCCTGACATTCTTCAATTCTTCTCTTCTCATCCAATTGTTCTAGCAAGCTAGTGATGATTTCTTCTCCTTCGATCAACAAATCAAATGCAACCAGATTAGTACTTTTTAGCTTTTCAATATGCTCATTTTCTTTTATCAAATTGTCCTTAAAGGCTTCCATTTCTTCTAAAAATTTAGCAAGGGCAATTTTTCAGAGGAAAAAATTTCTCATGTTCAAATTTTGGGACCTTCCTCAAGTTATTAGGCTTCTTCCAAGGAACCAAGCTCTAGAATATTGAGAGGGGGGGAGGAGGGGTGAATTAGTATTCCACAAACCAATAATAAAATCCACTTAACCATTATCACAATATTGACTGAATTAGCAAGAGAGAACATAAAAATAAGACAAATCAATCATACACATGGACACCAAGTTTTTTACGTGGAAAACCAATGAGGGAAAAACCACGGTGAGGTTTAACTCACAATATATCATATCTAGATACAAAATATTATAGGGCTCATTGTCAGAACTCACTGTCCTTAAAAGGATTACAACCTGAGTACAAAAGATAGCTCACTACCAAGATACAATGATGGTGGCTCACTGCCAAAATGATGAACTGATGGAATACACCTTCAATGTGCAGGGTTTAGTACCACTGAGGCTTAGAATATAAAGTACTACATCACTCAACAATTTCATATCTTCACCTTTGCCCTTTTCCACTTACCCACACTTGCCGCTTGCTTCTATCTTGTATTTAAACAAGTATATATTATTCATCAATTAGGTCAGCACCATATAAGATTTAATTATTTCATCCAAGTAGTGCATTATACCAATTCGGATATTAGTCTTCATAATATATTGCATTTGTTGAGTCAACAAGACTAAACCACAATTCTCCAAACCAACAAATAATTCTCAAAGAAAAAACCTTCTGGATCTAAGAGCATGTTAGTTTCCCATCATACTACCAGTAAAAAGACTATCAACAAAACTGTAGTATATGAATGTTCACCTTAGTAGAATGCAGAGTCTCCCACATAGTATACCTCACATAGAATAATAGTAGAATATAGAGTTGAACTCTGTTAGAGATAATTTTTTGTTCATAGCAAAAAAACATCTTAGGATCCAAGATATAGTTGTTTGAATGAGCCAATAAAACAAGGTTAAGAGATTAGAGTCATATCAGATCTTGTGATGAGTTTCAGACTTAAATATCAAAATACTGAATCACCAAAAAGGAGTATTACCGGTAGAGAACAACTTCCAATAAACCAAGTAAAAATCTCATACTGTTATCACCATGTAGTTATTACCAGGTTGACATCAATGACAACATAAGAACAACCAACATAGTCATCCATACTTCATGCTCATGTTGCAAAGCTTCCAACAACTTGAAAAATTTGAAAATTTGAAAATTAGGTTTCTAACCTCTAGGAAAACCCTAAAAAATAGGACCTCTCCAAAAATGATTGAAAATGATTTTGATAGGATAATTTGACTTCATGATCACATTGGTCAAGTCAAAACCACCAAAAAGTTTGTTTTACTCTGATGGGTCTATTTTCACTTTTTAGGAAGAAAGCTAGGACCTTCGTAAACATTAATGGTAGAATGGCTAGTACCAGGTGGTGAAATCTAAGCCTCAAAAGCTTCAACGAAGAATCCATGGTGAAAGATGCTCAAAAAAAATTTCAGCAATGGAGGGGGTTTTCAAAAGTGAAAAATGCTAAAAATTGACGAAGTCTAGAAAATGCACGCCTTGCTACCAAAAGGAGGCTATGTAGTCGAATGCCTTAGTCATTTTTCCAATACCCGTACATGCAGCATGGTGAAGGTGATTTCCAAGATGCACACATTTGCATCTTCAACAAGAATGCTCAAATCGGTCAAGCTACATGGTGAACATGAAACACGAAGGGATGAATATTTTAAAGGAAAATGATGAAATTGCAGCTAAAAGTGCCCCTACTAGCTAGGGCACCCATTAAGTTAAAAGGTCAAAGGTAGTCATAAATTTTACCAAGGCAATCATCTCCATGTTTTTGTTGGTTTTTTGGTGCATCATCAACCAAGGTCACCTAATTCATCGATCACCAGTAAATGAAAGTAGAGACATGAGATGTTAAGAGAAAATATAATCAAAGATGGCAGTCAAGTAAGGAAAAGGTGCCCCTATAGGCCAAAAGTGCCCATTATTTTGAGTCACCTATTGAGGTTTTCAATAATTGCTTTCTCCTAATAATTTTCTCAGCATCCTCTCAGCTTCATGATCAATCCAGCTACACATTCACATGACCTATCAAGCATTTGCAAACAAAGATCAAGCGTAAAATTCTTGAAGCAAAGGCATAGTGAAAGCCATGGAGAATTGGTTAAGTGCTAAGGAAAATGCATCTTCCTAGAAATTGGCACTCAACTTTTTGGGTAATCGGATATAGTTTGTAAGCTCAGTGACCTCCAAGATGACCTTCTCCATTTTGATCAATCTCAACAATGACACAGTCAATGAAGTGAACAAAAAAATCAAACATCTAATGATAGAGATCAAATTGGGGTAGTTCATGGAAGATTACAAAGTAAAATTATATCACAAAAGGTCAAAGATGCACCTACAGATAGGTTAGGGACACCCATGCTTTTGAGGCACTCAAACCAACTTTCACAACTTGCAAGGCCAGTCATCCTTTCTAGGAATGAATTGGTTATCCATCCCATGTTTCAGCAAGATCACCAGAATCATTAGTCATCAGTGATCTCATATTAGAGAACAAAGAATCAAATTGGAGGAATTAAAGAACACTCAAAAAATTAACTAAGTGTAGTAAAAATGCACCTTCTTGGGAAAAGGTGCCCAAGAATCAAAGGCATCGAACTCAGGTTTTGATCTTTATAGCTCCCAAGCACACTTCATCAGAGTGGTTTCATCACAACAGTGGATCTGTCAGCAACACTTCAAGATCAATTGAGCAACCAAAATCAGGGATCAACCAGAGGCATGCCAACACAAAAAGATAATGAAAAAGTGTTCAAATTTTCAAAGGGAAACCTAAAGTCAAACTAGGCCCAGTTGACTAAAGTTGTCTATTTAAAAAGTCTTTTCATGGCTAAAACATCCCAAAATTAGTGGAATTTTCTCTAGTGAGCTTTGGATCAGGCAAAGTAACTCCTCAATCAAGATTTGGCACCCTAAACTTGATTGCTTCAACATCAAATGATATTTATCAAGCCTAGGCATCATTATTCATCATTTGTCTTTGTGGGTTGAAGCCAAGAAAATTATTTTCTCTCCAAAATGTCTTTTGAAGATCTGACAGAGGGTTGTGCAACATTCTTCATGTTTTCAAGAATAAAGTTGCACATAGGGATAATTCATCAAGGTCTACATTTCTAGGTGTGATTTTCTTGAAGATCCTCGGAGGCAGTTGATAACTTCCAAAATTATTCTTGTCTTTTTCCTCTATTCTTGTCTTAGATCTTCTTCCATGTCTAAGAAAATAATGGATATTCACAGATCTGACCTTATGGGTATGATCTACACAACTTTTCAAGAAAACCCACATGTTAGATTTTTCCAAAAAAAGTAGCCCTACTGCCCCTATTTTTAGTTTTTTCGAAAAAAGTCACAATTCTAAAAAAATAGACAAACCGGGTTTGTTTAGCTTTGAAGCACGAACAAAACCCATGTGTTATATTTTTTTGAGAAAAATAATCTTTTGGTGCCTCATTGCCTTTGCCATTCAAGGGCTCTTGCATGCCATAGAAAAATTCATTTTTAAAAATTTCTGATGATTTGGGTTTGTTTAGAAAATTATTCTCAACAAAACCCACATCTCAAAAAAAATCATAAAAAGTTGCCCCGACAAGGCTATTTTTAGCAGTCACAAAAAAGGTTGCCCTAACAACATCGTGTGCATATACAATCTTTAAGGTTTTTAGAATGCAGTTCTCCCAATTTGAATACAAGACCAAAATGGTCTTGGTTCATGACTTCCTGAAAACGATAGACACCAATCTACATCAAGTACACCCAGAGGTCGACTTAGAAAGGTTGGAAGGAATAGATCAATGCACATTACAAAACATCGAGCAATCTAGATTGCTTGAGGCAACATCAATTCCCATCACAACACAAAGCGTAGAATTCATAATAACTTGTATTAAGCATTAAAATCCTACCACACATGAGATTCATTTAGTGGATGGGTGAGTGATATGCAACCTCAAGCCTAGGAATATCGAAAGGTACTTTTCCATTCCACCATGTCTGAAAAATGTGGTCATATCTATGAGATAATGTGAAAAGGAATTCAATGAGTTAAAAGACAAGTGTCAGAAGAAGATGGCAGAAAAATTGCTTAAAGGAAAAAAGGCCAACTTACCCAAGAATGTAGGATGTGGAGAGTTTAGGGATGAGTATGCAGTGATGATCACTCTACTCAACCACATCACTGGTCAAGAAGAGACATACAAATTCCAGTCATGGATGTACTATGTCATTGCCAAAATTTTAACCAACAAGGAGAATTTTGATTGGCCTACCCTCATCAGTGATATGCTCCCCAAGAAAATGACTGGATTCTTAGACGCTCATAGGTTTCACATGAGTTGATATCTTGTATTTCTAATTGCCTTCCAAGGCCAGTTTAGAGTGTTGAACAATGTGGGAAGTTTGGGTGTGCAAAAGGTTCATGAATATTTCTCCCAGCCTGAATTCACACAAGAAGGAAGAAATTTCAAGCGAGTAAATGATATCTTCCTCATGCACACTGTGATTGACCTCGATCATGAGTTGCATATATGCATATCATTAGCAACCAAGGAGGCAATGGTGTATTGGGTGGATTGGTTTATCTAGTTCCCCACTTTCACTTACATATGTGTGTATGGGTACTCCAATCATCCAAACATGTTACCATGCTATCCATCAGATAGGGTAGTCTTCATGGAATTCTTGTGGTAGTTGTCTGAGGTGCATTCTCATCTACGTTACCAATGAAAGACAACCACAAACTTTACTTTTGAGATGGGACTTTACAGTTGCAAGACAGTGGCTAATGCCAAGGCCATAGGCCATGAAATGGTGAGACTTAATCTTAAATATCTCATCAAGAGATGGTCATATGATCCTCAGGGTCACTATGCAGCACACCTTGAGAAACACTCTTCACACGATTCAACCATGGAGGACTATTAGGTCAACTATGAAGACGAGTTCAAAGTGAGAAGACACAACTACAATTGATTCAAACTTTCACAAATTGCTGACTTCATGTCAGAGGATGTGGAAGGCTTATTTGATGATGATGGAGAAGTCACTCTTTCCTCATTCTTTGTAGATCGAGTTGATGCACAACCACTTCGATCTATGGACTGGTATGCTAAGGAAATTACATCTATTGAGGAAAAGACAAGTAGAGTTGTTAGAAATAGCCAACTCTACTTGGACAGTAAGAAGACAAGAAAGGTAGTAATTCCCGACATAGAGCTACCATCAGTTCATTCTTCACTACCTTCCACATCAAGGACTAAGCCCAGATAGAAGAAATGGAGTAACCCTCCTAGAGGAGTAAGAATGATAGGACACACAAGGGGAAGAATATCGATTGTTAATACAAATCAGTAAGAGGTACATGTGGAGACAACCACAAACATAGTTGATCCAATCATAGAAATAGTTTCAATTGGGCCAATAATTGAGACAACTACAGTTGAGACATAGCCTATAATGGAAGCAATTGCAGTCAATGCAATACCAAAGGTGGAAGAAGAGCCTCCCACTTTGCCACCAAAACAATAGTCACTGATCCCCATTGACTTAGATTCACCACCATGCGACACTGCAACATAATCCCATTCATCAGGAATTCAAGGGCCTAACATTCCTCCTTCCAAGGAGACTAGTCAAGATTCATTTTGGCTTGAGAGTCTCCTAGGAATGAAGAGAGATAAGCCATCCTACTAATTGGAATTCACAAAGTTTGATCATGTCCCTCAAGACATGCCAGTAAAAAAGCTAAAGAAGTAGGTCTATGTAGGAAATAATGCTGAAAATGAAATAGTCATAGAGACAGTTGTTCCACCTAAAGAAAGGAATGCACACGAGATAGAGGTTGATGAATTCACCTTGTTGAAGGTCAACCTTGATAAGACCACTTGTCAGGTAGAGGCGGATCTCCTTGAAGTTGCATTAGTAAGTTTCAAGGAAAGAATGGAAAAGGATGACAAAGACAAAGCATCCTTAAAGGCTGAAAACTAGAAGTTGAGGTTATATATATCTAGCTTGATGCATGGTACACCAAATAACTCTACCTTGTCTCAAGAGATGCTAGACCTCCCTATAGAAAAAAATCACCACTAGCTAATCCTATATGGAAAACACTTTAGAAATCAAGTGGAAGAATTCATCATTAGAGGTCGGTGTATACTTGTAGAGCTGTATCAGCTAAGGTACGGAGCCCATGAACTTTGCACGAAGATTCAACAATCAAAGCAAAAGGAAGTAGAGAAGAGGCCTGTGGATAAGATCACTTTCTCTGAATTAGAGATGACATATAATTCAATTACCACAAAGTAGAACAAGCAACATCTTCTCGCTTGGAAATAACAACTGGCATACAAGGTGAAAGCCTATGATACCAACTCTGAGGAATTGATTGAGTATTGACAGATTGTAGAAGGTGTTATCAAGTTTTTAATAACGTTGCTAACATTCATCCCTTTCCTTTATCAACACGAAGGAGGTGTATACATTGAGCTAGCTGATGTACAAACATAGTTCCAGGACCTCATTCGTAGCAATTTCTATAGTGACCCTAGTAGTCGCGAGTTGAGTAAGATTGCAGCCATTTTGAAAAAGCTAGATGATGCAGCTACCAAGACCATTAAATACCAACAGAAAATTATGAGTGGTGAAGAGATGTTGAGGAGACACATCATCATCATATGAATTATTAATTTTCTAGAATCAGAATAAGTCAATGTTTGATTAGAGGAATTGTTGACCAGAGGTGATGTGGTGTAAAACACCTAGTTATGATGTCATACCCCTTCAAAATAACATTTATGACAAACAAGAGTTAACTTGATGCCTCTTTCCAAGTTAACTCACTGTCCCACTGATCATGCATGTCTATCTCCACTAATTATGGATCTCTATTTTGGAGGCACTTTGTATAGTGGAGTTCACTTTTAGTTTAGAGTTAGTTAACTGAAGTAGACTTTCTAGTAAACTGTTAGGTTAGCTACTTTTAGACATAGGAATAAATCTTGTAGATTGGCAAGAACTCATTGTTAACTCAAGGAGATTTTAGGGTTGCCTACTCCTTTTAGCTTCTATAAATAAGAGCCTTTGCTCATTATTTTGTAAATTTTATTTACTACAAAAAATTATTGTACCATTTGCCAAAAAGCTTGCAATTCTATATTTTTTCACTCTTGGATGAGATTTGTTTGGTTTGATCGCAATTGTGTATGATTTTGTACCTTTTATTGTCCCAAATATTTGTAAAGCTTGAGTGAGTTTGAAGAAATAAATCAAAACGAATGTGCAATTTGATCCAAAGTTTCAAGATTTATCAACGTCTATTTTAATAATCTTCAATCTGCCCCTTGAATAGGTGTTGATGCCTCCTTGGGAATTTGAAGATTAATGGTTATAGTTTGATCTTGTTTTATGATCCAGATTTTGGCCTACACCTTAGACATGTGTTATCACCTCCTTGGGAATCCTGTTATCAAGTTCATCATTCTTTGTTCTTTCTAGTAATCTAAGTTTTAGCCTACACCTAGGACAAGTGTTGTCACCTCCTTGGGAATCCAAAGATTCAGATTACTGTAAGAGTGTTTGTTTGCATAAGACCTTATCCCAACATAGATCTGAAAGTTCAGAGCCTTCGTATGCATTCTGAGAGATGACCAACCCAAGTGGTCCAACCATTCCATTCTCGCTCCTATATTGTCTTGCTTTGTTTATCTAGAGGAGATAGGATAGTTAAAAAATTTCTTAGTTGTAGTTAAGATCTACATAAACCAGAGAAAACCTTAGCTGCAATGCATTGTGTTTATGCACCCTTGTGCCCTGTCCCTGAGTAAAAAAGATAGGAACATTAGTCTATTTTACTTTTATACAAACATGAACAAACGAGAGGGAGCTTCCCCTCCATAATTTGAAGATTAGTCATTGTGCAATGTGCATAGCTATTCATTTCCAATAAGCACTCCAAAGGTTCTAATTGAAACACCAACATAATTGTTGCATTCTCATTATTTTTTATATGTAGATGATATGTTGTTTATTGGGAATAGTAAGAGTATGATCTTAGATTTGAATTCTCAGTTGGAATAGTTTGAGATGAAAGATCTAGGTGCATCTAGGATATTTTGGGGATGGAGATCAAAAGAGAAAAAGCTAACAAAAATATTTGGTTAAGCTAGAGCAAGTATGTAAACTATGTGTTGGAGAGATTCAACATGGTAGATTGCAAATAGTTAGTTGTTTTTGTGATGTAGGGGATGAAGCTTTCTATGAATGATTGTCCAAAATATCCTACTGAGATGGAGGACATGACCAAAGTTCCATATGCGAGTGTTGTTGGTAGTTTAATGTACGTTATATCTGTACGAGGCTAGACATTTCCAAAGCAATGAGAGTCCTTAGTCGGTTTATGGCTAATCCTATACAGGTACATTGGGATGTAGTTAAGACAATGTTTAGGTACTTGTGAGGTACTTCTTAGTACACCCTATGTTTTCATGGTTATCCTATTGGACCTTAGCATTCTATGAATATTCATGGATATGTGGATTGAAATTGGGTAGGTGACATTAACAACAAAAGATCCACTAGTGGTTATGTTTTTATGATGTTTTGTGGTACTATTAGTTGGATGAGTAAGCGATAGGTTGTAGCTGCTTTGTCCATTGTAGAAGAAGATTACATGGTAGTTACTCATGCTCATAAGGAAGCCATTTATCTTAAGATATTGGTTAAGATGCAAGAAATATTATTGTCTATTGCAATAGTCAGAGTGCCATTTGTTTAACAAAGAATCCTACCTTCCATGCCAGAACAAAGCACATTGACGTTCAATATCATTTTGTTCATGATATGGTGGAAGATGGAAAGATTAACTTGGAGAAGGTTGACACTTTGGTGAATTTTGTAGATGCACTAATGAAACCAGTGAGCATAAAGAAGTTTAGATGGTGTTTTGATTCCATGGGCCTTGGGGCCTTGAGCAAATGATTTCATATGAATCTTGATAAGTCTCTGACAAGTGGGAGAATGTTGGGATTAGGGTGTCTCAATATTAGAGTCCCAACATTTAATTATTTTTAATTTTACGTATTTATTTATATTGTAATGTTTATTAGGTTACGAAATGTGTTGTCACTTTGTGAGATCCACCGGTGATGTGGCATCCTACATGGAAAGTGACATATAATTGTTGTAAGCTACATTTGTGGAGGTAGGAATCTACTTTGGAGGACCTAGATTTTAGTCTAGGTTGATGGAATTTATCATATGTTGATATGTCAAACACTATGACAACTTTGACACTTTCTATGATAGTCTATGACAACCGTAAGAGTTAGTTATGATAACTACCAATTTGGGACTATTGAGGAATTGGCAGCTGGCAGTCTTGCATGTGGTAGGTGCCTTGCATGTTTAGGAGAATATCTTTCATGTATACGCATGCCTTGCATGTTGATAGGATTGATTTTGTTGCATAACAGTTTATGACAGAAGGCTTCCATGTCAAGGAATTATGATAGTTGTAAGAGCAGGTGAAGTTGGACACCCTACATGTTCTCCAACCTAGTTTGCATGCATGTAGTGATTTTGGAGATGAAACATGGTAGTCTTGGGCATCCAAGTTGTTATTCTATAAATTGGTGATGCCTTAGTGCATTTCTGAGGTGACAGGTTGAAGATTGTTCTTATGTCATTATGCTATCGAAATTACTCCAGATTCTCGTTGTAGTGTGAATAATCTTGAGCATTGATCTAATATTATACTGTAAATTTTTGTGTTGTTGCTAATACAATTTGAGTTACATGATTTGGAGTGTGGATTTTTCCCAAAAGGGCTTTCCCATGTTAACACTGTGTTATGGTTTTTTGTTGTCTATCTATTTTGATATGTATGTGCATCTTCTGATTTTGTAATGGTACAAGGAATTAAATATTTTTTTTGTAACCCCCCCTAATTAGATTAGTGTAGGAAGCTGCTTTCGCTTACCCAGATTCCTTTCAATTACAGTGAATAATACTTCTTCTTTTGAGTTACAAAGAACACAACTTGCACTTGAAACACCTGGATTACCATAGGAAGCACTATTAAAATTTAGTTTTATTTTTGGATGATGTAGTGGGATCCAAACCACTTTTCTTTTGTTCACTTTTTGAAGAGGTTGGAAACTCCTAGGATGATTACGAGAAAATTTTCTCCATTATTTAGAATATGTGCATCCCATGAAGAGAAATAAATATTTGATAAACTATACTTAGAGATTAATGATAATAAGTTTCCATAGTCCATATCATAGATCTGTATTGCTTTTGGATTCAATTGTGTCAAAAAAATTGAGCATCAACATTCCAGATCACACTCCATGATCCATCATTAGGATGAAAGAGAGAAAGAGGAGGATTTTCTTCTCCTCTTGCTCTCTTTCATCCTGATGATGGATCACAAAGTGTGATTTGAAACATTGATGCTATTTTTTTTTGACACAATCGAATCTAGAAGCAATACAAATCTATACTTAGAGATGTGAGCCATGACCACTTTTGATATGGTTTTCTCCAACCTTAAAATGAATTCTTCCCAATTTTTGGATTCTTTTCTAAAAAATATTTTGTTTTTCTCAAGCCAAATTTTTCATATAAGGAAGGAGAAACTAGAGAATATTGGAAAAATTTGGTATCTATATATAATTACAACCAGCTATGGAAGAGAGCCAATAGTGATTGGGGAAGAGGAGACCTCCAATTTAGTTTTGATGTCAACTACCTCCAATAATTTTTTGAGAATGTATATGAAATAAAAAGGTGGTTTGTATCCTCTATGTGATTATCACATAAAAGGGAAATTGAAGGCTTGAGAAATGCCTAACTTGACTAGTCTAGTACTAGTGAGAATTTTATTTTTAAGGGAAAGCCATACAAAGCCTCGACTTTGGGTAATAAACCCATGTTCCAACACAATATATAGGATCAATCATCTTTCAAGTTAGAATTTGGAATGATTAAGGACTTGTAACCTTGATTTACCTTGTACTGGCCATTTTTTGAAGGAGCCCAAATTAGTTTATCCTATTGGAAGGATAAGGAGATTTTATTTTCATTCAAAATAGATTGGAGGATGATTTTTTGGTTCTATGGAATAGATATTCTTGTAGGATTTTCCACTTTGTTGTTAGAAATATATTATCCCATGAGAAAATAATATAATCTTTTACTTTATTCCCCCAAAGTTTTTTCAAGATCATTTTAAATTCTAAAAGGGAGGCATTATTTCCAAGGAGAGGATTCCCATTCAAAGAATCCTCCCCAAAAGATGTTGTTTCTCCATTGTGAATAGCCCAAGATAGATGGGGGATAATTACTTCCCTCCATCTTATAATGAAGTTCCATAATTTTAAACTAGGAATTAGGATTTGAGATAAAAAAATATTTTATTCAAGGATCATCAAAGTCTAAGTATTTTTCTTGCATTATCTTATGCCATTTTTCTTTTGGTTTAGCAAATATTCTCCAAGATAATTTAGGTCTTAAGTCCAAGTTGTGAGCCTCTAAATTATGCATACTTGTACCCCCAATATGTTGCATTGTACAAAGTTTATCCCAAGGCACAAGATAAATTTTATTATTTTTCTTAGAATTCCCTTTCTATAGAAAATTCCTCAAGCTTTTATCTATATCATGAGTTAGGAATTTTTAAAATTGTGTAAATAAAACCTATAGCCCAAAATCATGAATATTTTTATATTTTTAATTTTTCTAAAAAAAAATAAAACCTATACATATTTAAGGAAACTCTTTGAACTGACTACCCAACCCCTTGAAACAATATATGGCATTGGCACTTAGTATTTGACCATAATCCGAGAGGTGTTAATTTCAAGAAACATGTGTAATTATGTACAAAATCCCTAACTAGGATAGTCTTGGGTTTACTCTATACTTAAGTTGGATAAACTATATGTGCTCTTTCTTTATTTTCCATTACCTACCTATCCACTATCTTCCCTAGGTGACCTAAGTCATTTACCATTTTCAAGACTCTCATTTTTTCTATATAATATTTCAATTGGTTGGTTTCATAACCATCACATACCCAAGTTCATATTTCAATTTCAATTCATTTGATTTTTTTTACCCTTTTTTTCTCTAGTAGATTATTATTTCTTTATTTTTCACCAACTAATCAATTATTCTTTAAACCTTTTCTAAAGGTAACCAATTTTTTCTTACTCCTATTTTAACTCAAGGGTTCTTATATATAAAATTCATTTTTATCTCTCTTTTAGTCAAAGGATAAAATAATAAATAATTTATATCCTCCTCTTAATTTTAGAAATTTAAATAAAAAATAACTATTATTTTTTCACTCGAAGAAAAGTCTAATAATATTTCTCCTCCCCTATAATTATTTTCTACCCTTAGTAGCATGAGACACATATACATCATAGTTCACCAAAATAATTCAATAGATAACTGAGTATTTTGATTATAGATATATTTTTTCTTATCCCAGGTAGTACTCATAAAATTACAATCAATCCATTACCTTTTACTTCATATACAATTCCATTTCTTTTATTTATACATCTTTTCTCAGTAATACTTATTTGTTCAACTTTAAATTCATGGATGGGTTCAACCAAAATACTTTGCTAGTCAATAAATGATCAAAATTATAAATATGTTTCTTAAGTAAACTCACATGAAATATATTGTAGATTTTTAATTATGATGGCAGTGCTTTCAATTTTATAATCTGTATTGTATATTTAAAATTTCAAAATTTTCAAAACAAAAAGCTATCTTATATATCTTAGTAAGCTTAATAAAATATTCTTAGATTTGACTCTAAGTTTAAATTACTCGTGTAATTTAAATGTGCAAATTGAACATTTCACATTAACTCAATTCATACTTATTATGGGTAGCTTTCATGTTATGTTTTTTTATATACTTATTTTTCCCATTATTTACAAGTTTTCATTTTTTACCAAGTATGATGGTTGGGTTTAACCAAGATATTTGGGTATTATAATTATGACCATCAATTGATCTAAAAAGTTATTTTTCATGATTGAATGATAACCTTGATTATATGAAAAATATCTTACGTGTAAATATTCTTCCATGAGTTATATTTAACTTTGATATACATCCACATGTATCTAGGATTATAATAATTATCTTAGTTTTTACATCTAACTTGTAATGATATGTAGTATTAAAATTCCAATTAGTACCAGGATAAAATAAAAGAGATTTCCAAAAAGAAGAGGCAAGTCAAGGACTTCTATCAAAAGAAATATTCTTAACAAATCCATGTGAGAAAATTGTTTCTTATTTTTTAAAAAATAAACGTGTTATATCTAAAGTGCATGATTAATTTTTCTAGGTAGGAAATGTGTCATATACACAATCTATCAACTACTACTAATATAAGATCATATAATTTTTATGTATGTGGTAGACTTGGTGGTTTATAATTCTTACATTTATACTAAAATTATTGCACATAGGTTTGTATATATAATTATAAAAATCCCAAATTATAAACTTAATAGATCAATTAAAATCTTTCCAACTCTTATATTTATCTTGTTTATCATGTTTATTAATAACATAAAAAGTAGGGTTTGCCATCATGAATGAACAAGATGATAAACCACTAAGTCTTTTCCTTATTAAAACATTCAATTATGAGAGCCAAAAGATGCAAATAACAATAAGAAACTAATCCTAACTATTATAGCAACTATGATGGGAGTTTTTAGAGCTCATAATGGTGTGTACCTTATCAAAAAATTTCTATTTTTACGCCATAGAGGACTCATTCGCCTTCAATGGTGAATAGGTTCTTTTAGGGTTTTAGAAAACTGATTTTTGGGTCCTGTACTTCAATGTATACACTCTCAATTCCTAGGTTTCCAACTCTCGAAAGTCGGAAATCAATTTTGTAGAGCTCTTTTTGTGATCTTGCAAGGTAGATGGCAACTTTTGCAACTTGACAACTTTGACAACTCTACTCCAAATCTTGCTCTTCAACCTAAAACCTGCAATCACACATGCAAGAGGAATAAAATGATGTTTGTTAGGGGATAGGGGTTTGCCTCGGTCAAACCCCTTTTAGGTAATTAAACTATGAAATAATGAAATTGAAACAAGAACATGAAATAATGGAGTGTTGATACCTTGGATGTTGTCTTGAAGTACAAATTTGTAAACTAACATGAAGTGGCCATGAGGAATGTAGATCTTGATCTCAAATAGATTTGAAGCAATGCTTGCAAGAAGGATCTTCAATGCTACATTAACAATATTGGCTCAACAACATGCATGAATGCATAAAAACCTTGAGATGATGAAATGATCTTGAATTGCTACAGCAAAATCTTGATAATCTACCTTGAAATGCCTTTGAATTTCTCTTGTGAACTTTAATTTGATATATGGATTCTCTCTCAAAGTTTCTAGGTGAAACAATGTGAATTAACCCCTTATTTATACTAAATCGAGAGATTAACCTCAAAATTTAAAGAATTCATGTCAACCTCAGATTTGGGTATTAAAATTATAAGGATCCCGCCACAATTAAATTAAAAAATGGGGGTCCTATCAAGGGAGGACCCATTTTCCACCAAAGTCGAATGGGTCCTAGCACAACTTTCTAGGACTGTGCTTTGGGGGGATGAAATAACATCAAAAACCCACCTCAAAAATGCATAGAAAGGGGGTGTCCCAAAAAGGCAAGTGGGTCTTGGCACAATTTTCAGGACCATGCTTCGGGGAGGTAAAAGTACATCAAAAAACCACCTCAAAAATACAAAGAAAGGGATGTCCTATGTGGAGAGGACACCTTGTGCCAGGAAAGGAAAATGGGTCCTAGCAACACATTTTAGGACACCAAATTTTCCAAATTAAATGTCATACAATATCATTATTGGGTGTCAGGATAGATCCTTGAAAAGAGGGCTTGAATTTGAATTAAAGGGGTCAATTAACTCCAATTAACCATAAATAATTAAGACCACCATAGATAAATGTAAAATTTCTTTACAACACTTTACAACACCTAAATAAGGTACCCATTTAAATATATTTTATTAAGAAGGGGCCCACTAAGCTTAATTAAGTAAATAAGTCCTAGATAGTGTGAAAGTATGTTACAACACTGCACAAAACCTTCACAAAGCATGTTTTAATCAAATAAAGGGTCTTGAATGATGTGAATGTGCACCACACATTACAACACTATTCTTAGACACCATTAGTTCAATTTTAATGCAAGTTATCAAACCAAGTAAGGGAAAAAGGCTACTTTTTTTGTTACTAAATTTTGCCCCCACTTTAGTGAGAGGATGATACCATGTCAAACTCACACTAAAGTAGACATCCAATACACTTAAATATGGAGAAATAACAAAGATAAATAATATTACCCTATTCAAGGGGAAGAAAAATAAACAAAAGGATCAAGCACAATCGTTCCAATGCGATGTGGAATGGGGCTATTTATCTGTAACATACGCTGCTCACTTTGGGGTAGTGGAACCCTAGTCTGTCCACTAGGTGAGTTTTCCTAATTAAGTGGTTTAGTGAGAAAGTCATGCCAGTGTGTCAAATCCTCACCATACAATAAGAGAGTCATGCCAGTGTATCAACTTCTCTTCATACAAACCTTACCAAAGTTATCCTCCTAATAACTTCAATAAGGCACCATAATGTAATGCTTTTGTAATGTAAAACAATTGTTAAAGGGGATTTTTATTTGTTCATGTAAAGGTATCATCTTAGGGGAACATCATGCCTAATGTCTCCAAGAGAGGACAAGTCAAAGAAATATCGTACTCTTGGAGGAAATCAAGCCCAATGACACTACCAAGAAAAGGACACATCACAAGAATAAAGAAAATTGTATAGTGAAAAATGAGTGTCGATGTATGCCCCCACTTTAAAGTAGTTTTTAACACCATTGTTGTGAGAAATTTCTTTAAAGTAGAAGAAGACATGAGAGCCTATTCAGAAAGCCCTATGCCAAGTCATATGTTTCCAATAAGTTGCCTCATGAAAATGGAAGGGGTTGCCCCCAAAACTCAGTACATCACACGTGAGCCAACTTAAGGCATGTCGTCCACATCCCAAGCTCACTCTTATATATACATGGAAGGTGGTCAACAAGCCAAAAGAGACAACAAGTGACATATGAGGACAACACTACCTAACTCCTTGCCCCACTTAGTATAGGACAAGAATGAGCCGAAATGATTGATGAGAGGCATGCTAGAATGAAAATAAATATCAATTAGATGAATTAGGTGCCCCCATATAAGGAAGATCACAAAATGCCTTAAGATGTTGGATATAAAATGAACTCTTGTAATAAAATTTATTTCGTGTTCTTAGAGGAAGGGATATAAAATGATCTCGGAGGAGTCTTGACAAGATACTCTCTTGATCAATAGAAGATGTTCCTTTATTTTGCAACAAAGATATCTCTTGCTTAGTGCAAGGTGTCATACTTACACAAGACTCTTTAGATTGCAAGATTTTGTACTCTCCTTTAAAGGAGGGTGTAAAATCTATCAAATTCGAATCATTAGTGTTTTTTGTGATGATACTAATGTTAAGTGAGGACTTATTTGTTTATTTCATGTCTTTCCAAGGATAATAATCATGAGCATTAGTGTCTATCAATTCAGGATGCACTAATGTTAAAGTTGGCTTAGAGGAATCTTTTGTAAGAGTGTTGATATTGAGTGAGGGCTTGTTTGATGGTTTTATTTCTATCAAAGGATAATAACCAAGACCATTGGTTGTTTCTTGCGTGTTAGGGTCTATAGGGACGCAAATACCTTGTTCTCTAGCACCACATCCTTTTCCACTATAACCAAGTTGTTTCATAAGTTCATAACCTCTTCCATGAAGATTTTTCATTTCTTTAGGATTTGAGGATTGTTCATAGTCAACTTCATTAAATTTTATTTTGTAATTTACTTGATTTTCTAAAGTAGTTGAGGTGGATTCTTTTGAATTTTGTATTGACATTACTAATTATTCTTTTCCCTTTTTTGACTCTTTGTTTATGATCTTGTATTCTCCCATGAATATAGGTGTGAAATATAAGGAACCCCAATCGTCTTCCAATAGATTAGTGACTTCCTCAATTTGTTTCTCGTGTTATTTTTCTTCTTTTGTGACTTCTTGCAGTGTATAGGATTCTAATTCTTCCAAAGGATTTCATCCTTCTCTTTCGGCTATCAAGGAAATTTCGGGTTTGAGATCGTCTTTTAAGGTGTATACTTTGTTTTTATAGACATACTTCATGACATGATGCAAAGTAGAAGGCACACCATTCATTTCATGAAGACACGGTCTCCCTAAAAGGAGGTTGTAAAAAAGATCACGAGGTATAATGTGGAACGAATTTTTTAATGTTACTTCCCCAAATTTGATAGGTAATGTGATGACTCTGAGAGGTTGTTTTCCTATGATGTCAAATCCACGAATAGATAAAGAATCAAGTTTGATATCATTTTTACTCATTCAAATTATTTTCATTTGGATCAAACTACACACATTCAGGGTTGAACCATTGTCAACAAGGTCTCATTTTATCGTAATTCGATTGATGTGGACTATTATGTTGAAATATTTATATTTCTAAGGGAGATAACTCATTCTGGTGAAAAACAATATCTTTCATGTCATTCATTCCTTGAACTAGTGTTAGGAGGAACCATAAATTTTTTCAAAGCTTCTTGAAGAATACTATGATGACTAGGTGATGTTTGAAGTAGTTCCCATACAAAAATATTAGTAGGAGTATTCTTAAGGTGTTCAACAAGACTATATTCCTTTCCATTGTTTGCGGTCAAATGAGGAGCACTAGGAAAGATTGGATTAGGTAATGGGAGGGATGTTGAAGGTGTTTGTCTTGGTTGCAGATTGTTCCTAGTGTTTTATGTATGAGAAATAGTATTGTGACTCGGTTGCTACAAAACATTGTTCTTAGGTGGTTTGAGGATAAGGACGGGTTTGTTTTGAACTTGTGGTTTTTGTGAGGGTGGATAAATGATAAGTTTAGGCTCGGGAGATTACTTCAAGGGATATCTAATGTGCATAACCTCAAAATAATTTTCATGATCTCTTAGTGAAGGGGAGTCTAAATTCTCTTTGTCATCTTCATTGAACAAAGCCTTATCAAAATTGTTTGAAAGGAATGTGTCAATTTTCTCATTTTCTTCCACCATGATATATTCCCTAGGAGGAGAGTTGTTAAGAGAGCTAAAAAATATATGTTCATGATATTCATTGTTTGGTTCTTCTAAAATAACTTCATCATATGTAGGGGATTCATCAATGGTTGCATTGTCTTGTTTATCTTGTATCAACTCATTCTCACAAATAGGAGCAATAGGAAAAGTAGTATTAGGGGATGCGTCAATGGTCTCATCCTTGCATCTAACAATGTCTTCCATAGTAGGAGAGGTAGGGGAAGAGAGACAAATAAGACTCTCATAACTCTCATTGGTTTGATCTTCTAACACTAGAATATCTTCATCACAAGTAGGAGAGATATTAGGGGAAGACCAAATTTGATTGTCATGATTATCCATCATTGTATTCTCTTTCACTAAAGCATTCTCATGAGTGTGAGGGATGAAATTTTTTCCTATCTTGTTTAGAAAGGTAGGATACTAACATTGTTTGAACAAAAATGAAAAGTACTTCTAACCATATTATGTAATGCTTCAAAAATATAAACAATGTACATCCAAATATGAAAAGTACTTTTATCCAATGTATGTAAGAATTAAAAAATGCAAACAAAGTGTATCCAAAAATGAAGAGCACCTTTATCAAAATTATGCAAAGCTTTATGAATGTAAAAATTGTGTATGCAAAAGTGAAAAGTATTTTTATCCATGTTATGCAAAGTTTTAGAAATGTGAACATTTTGAGATCTAATGATTTTTGTAATTGAAATGAATTCAAAAACGGCTACCCTAAACTGATGTTTTTGACCTAGATGCATAAAATAGAATTTCCTAAAACTTTCTAGACTGATACTATAGGTTACTAGAAAGATTAGGAAGTATAAAAATAAGGTTTTCAATTTCATACAAGGAAGTTTCAGGCCTGATTAGGGACTCATTCGCCTTTACTAGAGAATGGGTTTTGGATAAGGATTTTTGAAATATTTTTGCTGATTTCTAAGTGATTTTTAGTGACTTTTAAGATGCCAGAAGATGCAGTCCAGGTTTGAATAGGTACTTAGTCACTATTAAGGGCGAATATGTCCCAAATTGGGGTATTAAAAAGGTGAAAACTACAAATTTAAAGTTGTTTTATGTGTTTTTAGTGCCTAGTTTCAAACTGTAACTTTTATGATAAAGATTTCTAGAATTTGATGACCTAATGCAAGTGAAATGAAGGGAAAATGATGAACTATATAATAGATTTTGAAATGCAATTTTGTTTTGATTTTCAAATGAAATGCATGAAATCTAAATGATATTAAAAATGATTGATTTGTTTTTGTATTTTTCAAATTTAGAGAAATGCAAAATAATGCAATTCTAACCCTAAATGAGATGCAATTTTTGAATTCAAATTAATAAACCCTACATGAGATCTAATTCAATGTAAATTATATGCAAATGAATGAAATATCTAATCTAGGATGCAATGAAAGACTTCAAAATCAGAAAATTGCAATATTCAATGAGTTGGGTTCACCAAAATGTTTAATAGAAAAAGTAGGGTTTACCACCATGAATGAACAAGATGATAAACCACTAAGTCTTTTCATTATTTAAACATTCAATTATGAGAGCCAAAAGATGCAAATAACAATAAGAAACTAACCCTAACTATTATAGAAACTATGAGGGGAGTTTTTAGAGCTTAGAATGGTGTGTACCTTGTCAAAAACTTGTTGTTTTTAGGCCATAGAGGACTCATTCGCCTTCAATGGTGAATGGGTCCTTTTAGGGTTTTAGAAAACTAATTTCTAGGTCTTGTACTTCAATGTCTACACTCTCAATTCCTAGATTTCCATCTCCCGAAAGTTGGAAATTAATTTTGTTGAGTTCTTTCTGTGATATTGCAAGGTAGATGACAACTTTTGCAACAACTTGACAACTCTGCTCCAAATATTTCTCTTCAACCTAAAACCTAAAATCACATATGTAGGAGGAGAAAAATTTTGTTTGTTAGGGGATAGGGTTTTGCCTCAGTCAAACCCCTTTTAGGTAATTAAACCAATTGATGAAATAATGAAATTGAAACAAGAACATGAAATAATGGAGTGTTGATACCTTGGATATTGTCTTGAAGTATAAATATGTAAACTAACATGAAGTGGCCATGGAGAATGTAGATCTTGATCTCAAATAGATGTGCAAAAATGCTTGCAAGAAGGACCTTCAATGCTACATCAACAAGCTTGGCTCAACAACATGCATGAATGCATAAAACCCTTTACATGATGAAATTATCTTGAATTGTTGCAATAAAATCTTGATAATATGCCTTGAAATGCCTTTGAATTTCTCTTTAAGTTCTCTTGTGAACTTTAATTTTCTATATGGATTCTCTCTCAAAGTTTCTAGGTGAAACAATGTGAATTAACCCCTTATTTATACTAAGTTGAGAGATTAACTTGAAAATTCAAAGAATTCAAGTTGACCTCAAATATGTGTATTAAAATTGTAAGGATCCCACCACAATTAAATTAAAAAATGGGTGTCCTATCAAGGGAGGACCCATTCGCCACCAAAGGCAAATGGGTCCTAGCATAAATTTCTAGGACCGCGCTTCGGGGGGATGAAGTAACATAAAAAAAGCACCTCAAAAATGCATAGAAAGGGGGTGTCCCAAAAATGCGAATAGGTCCTGGCACAATTTCTAGGACCACACTTCAGAGAGGTAAAAGTACGTTAAAAACCCACCTCAAAAATACAAAGAAAGGGGCATCTTATGCGGAGAGAACACCTTGCACCAGTAAAAGCGAATGGGTCGTAACAACACATTTTAGGACACCAAATATTCCAAATTAAATGTCATACAATATCATTATTGGGTGTCAGGATAGATCCTTGAAAAGAGGGCTTGAATTTGAATTAAAGGCAACAATTAACTCCAATTAACCACAAATAATTAAGATCACCCTAGATAAATGTGAAAGTGTTTTACAACACTTTACAACACCTAAATAAGGTACCCATTTAAATATATTTTATTAAGAAGGGGCCCATTAAGCTTAATTAAGTAAATAAGTCCTAGAAAAGTGTGAAAGTGTGTTACAACACTTCACAACACCTTTGCAAAGCATGTTTTAATCAAATAAAGAGTCTTGAATGATGTGAATGTGTACAACACATTACAACACTATTCCAAGACACCATTAGTGTAGTTTTAATGCAAGTTATCGAACCAAGGAAAAAAGGATACCTTTTTCATTACTACAAATTCAAAATATTTACTTTTTCATATGATTTTCTACTTGTAATGAATTTCCTTTAGAAGATGTTTTTACAACCTTAAGTTTATAGATCTCTAAATAATATTATAAAATAGATACATTTTGAGTTATAAAATTTTCATAGCTCCTAGCATTAATAATTCATCATCATGATAGCTTCCTTTTGTGGCATAATTAGTTGATAAGAACACCTTGTAGAAAATGACCATTATTCACTAATAACAAGTCCAATAATATGACTAGTATGATTATTTATGTAATTCTCACCCTAACATATGCAAGGAAGTTTGATGTTCATTCATTGAAATGAAAAAAACATATTTACAAACACATACAAAAACATAGATTTAAAAATCATACACCATTTTAACTAATCTATAATTAAATTTAAACCATTCACAAATTGTTTGAATTGTAATGGGTCTCTCCCATATACAAATTCCAAATATGTTTGATTGGTAATCAAGAATATTTTTGATTTTATACGGTATTTATGCATCCATAATATTACACTATATTGGTTGTGTTGATTAACATATACTCCTTGTAAGGTTATTCAAATAAAGTTATGTAATTGTTCTTATAACTTAGTGTAGTTCACAATGTTAGGGCTAATTATAGCTTTATTTGTCAAGTCTATTGTTCACTTTTGATAAGAATAAATTGTATTTTAATACTAATTGTATGAATAATACTAATAATATTATTTGTAACAACTTTAAAAGTTATTGATCAATTGTTTATTATACATTCTCATAACTTTATGACAATTTTTTTGAAGTATTTTCAACCATTATATGTTATATAGCTTATTCACAATATTTTTTATATAATGAATGTGATTTCATATATAATATGCAAAGCATTACTAAACCATCACAATTTTAATTGAATCCATTTACTAACAATCTAGTTTTTGGTTTGATAAAACAACAATATCTAACATCTAATTTTATAATTAAAAATTCTAAAGTGATTGTGATATTTATTATTTTAGATTTATTTAATTCCAAAAATAATTCTATAAATGTTTTTGTTACCTTTAATAATTATTTTTAATCATTCATAAATGCTTAAATAATTATACTAGATTTCATATGGACTTGTGAGATTACATTATAACATAATATTGGGCATTATTCTAGTGAAGTTGGTAAAAAAAATTAGATGTGCATAAAAAATCAAATTAACACCAAACCAATAACATACACTCCATATCACTTTTTTATATATAAATTCAATCATTATTTATTAACAAATTTAAGATGGATTCCCACTAAATATTCTATTTATTAATATTTGAAAGAAAAATTAGATAAATCTTTTCACTATTAATCTATGATGAGAGGCATAAAAAAAAACTAGAAAATAATATGCATACACATAATAATCTAGATGACATAATTTTTTACCCTAGGATTTTTTTTTCTAAAATCATCCATCCTTCAAATATCAAACCAATTGTATTATCAAAAATTATAATAGATGCAATACAATGATAGGCTCAAACCTTCACAAGAGATCACAAAAAAATAAGTAATTCTAGAGACATTCTAGTAGTGTAATGGTAACAATAATATAATATGATAATACCTCTAACTTGAGAGCTTAGTATATAGGAGAAACTCAAATAAAAATTAATTAATGATTTATAAAAACATGGCTCAATCAAGCACCTAAACCTATGAATGATTCTAAAACCCTAAAATAAGCCAAGCCATTTGACAATAAATTAGCTACTAACTTCACCAAATTGGGTGCTCAAACTGGTTGTGTCCTCAATTTTACAAATATTCTCATGAAAATATTAATTAAATAAAATACCATCCTTAATTTTCTTTGTCCTCAATTAAATCCTTGTCATCAATATATTTCTATAACACCAACTCTACACACACCTTATAAGGTGATATAATTTTAATTAACATCCATTAGGGAGGAGTGGTTGAGTTTGGGTAATAAGGTAGTGACATATATTGTCAGTATGAAAGGGTAGAAGTATTGGAATCCTATGATTGAGAGAGTTTTGTATAATCATAATGTGGTATTTAGATAAATTAAGCCTTCTATAATTATGTATGTAGAGGAGGATGAGAAGTAAGTTGTTCATCTATAGCTAAAGACAATCAAGGAAAAAAGGAAAATGAACCATAAGTTCATGGAGGAATAAATGAGGTCTTAGAGAATTTGGAAGAAGTAGAGCCTCCATCATAGGTTTTGAGGAGGCTCATTTAGAATAAAAGGAAACTAAACAAGTATAGCCAAATTGATAATAGAATCATATTTTATGTTATTAGTAATATGAATGAGCCTATAATCATGGAAGAAATATAAATGGATGATTTTGAGTCTTAGATGTTAGCTAGGGATGAGGAGATGGATTCATTAAAAAATAATGATACACGTGGTTGAGTACAATTTATCAATGGATATAAACATGTAGTTCCAAATGGGAGTTCAACAAAAACATCAGTTCATATAATTTAATGTTGAAAAATACAAGACAAGGTTGGGTGTGGAAGGATATTCCTAGATTGAGGGGATATATTTTGGTGATGTACTTTGTCTAGTTCTTAAGTTGATATATTTAAAGTTCCTATTATTTATTATAGTAGCTTTTGGTTTAGAAATAAAACTGATCAATGTGAAAATAGTGTTCCTACACAGTAATTTGGAAGAGGAAATTTATATGACATATATAGAGCACTGCATTGAAAAAGGTAAGGAGTCACTATTTTATAGATTAAAAAGTCTTTATATGGTATTAAACAATCTCCTAGAATGTAGCACCAATTTTTTCTATATTGGAAATGTGATTTATGAGATCCAAATAAAATTATTATGTTTATTAGAAACAAGATGATGATCATTTCCTTATTGTCACTCTATACACAAACAATATGTTTTTATTTAGTGTGATTAGGGATTCAAAGTCTTATGTTTTAGTATAATTCGACATGAAGGACTTGGGGGCTATTAAGGATATCTTAGGAATGAAAATCAAAAGAGACAAAGAGAGTATAAATCTTTGGTTGGTGTAAAGTAAGTGTGAAATTTGTGTAACAATATTTATAATGGAAGATAACATAAAAACACGTGTTCTTATTATTTTGGAGACTAATATTTTACTTGAGTAGTATTTTATGGAACCCATAGGGATGGAGGCAATAGCTCATTTTATGTTTGTGCAATTGGTAGTTTTATGTATGTTATGATCTACACCACATTAGACATTTCCAAAGTAGTGAGAGTCCTAATTTGTTTTATGGTTAATATTGAAAGTGAGTGTTGGGATATAATGAAGAGGGTCTTTAGGTACTTGTGGGTACTTACAAACTGTACTTCATTTGTTATCATGGTGATATTATAGAGGAATATAACTTAGTACATATTTGTGGATTTAATTGCATTTAGGTGATGTTAACAATAAAATATCTACTAATGGGTGTATTTTTGACTTGGTTGGTGGTAATTAATTTTATGAGAATGTGGCAAGCTATGGTTTCTTTGTCCATTATCACTTATCTTAATATATGGTAGCTATCTAGGCTTGTAAGGAGGCCATATAGTTTCAAAGATTATGTTGAAAAATGAGGGTTAATTAAAGAGCCATTATAGTATAGTGTGACAATCGTAGTGCCATATATTTGGTAAAGAACTTATCCTTTCATGTGATTATGAAGCATATAGATGTTTTGTATCATTATATTTCAAACATGGTAGAAAATAGAACAGTGACATGTTGGAGATTGTCGATACTTTGTTGAATGTTTTGGATGCATTAATGAAGCCAATAAGCACAAATTTCAACTAGAGTAGCAAGCTTATTAGCCTCTTAGACCCTAGTAGTTATTTGACAATGTTGGTACTCCATATGCTTTTGCAAGGTATATGGCAAATGAAACAATATTGGGACAATTGTGTCATACACATTCAATCCTAATATTAGATTTATTATTCGAACTCAAATTATGTATTGTAGAAATTTAGGTACCTATATGTACCACTAACCTATATTCTTGTTGTGTCTTTTATTAGATTTTAAATACAAATATATTAAAGTACTTCAATTATTACATGAGCACTCAACTATGAGTAATTTTTGATATTGTGGTACTTGGCAAGGAATGTTAATTACTTGATCTTGGTTTTATAACAAATTAATTGCTTGATTCCATCTTATTTAAATTAAAACTTGGGTTTTGGTGTGGATGGAAATTAGATGTTGTCATGGAAATATTTATAATTATTATATTTTAAGTTTGAATCCTAACCATTATGTTGTCAACTACAAACAACCATAGCAAGTGAATTGTAGCCTTCTACAACTCTAATATCTATATGATGTAACTTTATAAGAAAACTATGTAGCTTTCTATTATTCTAGATCTATATGATATAGCCTTGTAAATAATCATATTTACTAAGACCATCATATCTTTGTACTTAATAACATTCATACCCTAAACACCCCATAAAGTAAAACCATCTTCTTAACACAACAAAAATAAGAATATTATATTTGATTATAATGATACATAAGTATTTTATCACAAGTGTATAGTATGCACTTAGCTCCACTTCTAACATGCTAGTTTATGACATTCACCTAATAATTTCAAGAAATGACATTTTTTCTCCTTACAATCCCATTATGAAAGTAAATGCATGTGTGGATAACTTCGCATCCTTTACATCTAACATTTAAATTACTTAAAAATAATATATTCAATCATAAAACTTAATCAAACAAGTTGGTAACAAGTTGGTATGAAGCTTCTTTATGGGAACATACATTTAATTATTTATTTAAATTTAAGTTGCTTGTGAGAAGTTAAATTGCAAATGTTTTGACTTATCTAATATAAATATAAATTGGTTGATCTAATATAAGATTCATTAAGAATTTTTTTTATTGAAAATTTTGTAATCTTATTTAAAATAAGGGTATTTGTTAAACCAAATTTATCCATTCTATTAAGTGGGTGTTGACTTATGAAAAAACTATTTAACTCATAACAATTGACAAAAATCAAATCTTACAAAAATAAAATAAAAATCAACAAACAATTAAAACAAAAATCTTATCATAAATCTTGTCTAAACAATACAAAAATTATCATTACTAAAAAATAAAATCTCTTCATAATAAATACCTAACCTAAATATTAGAAATTCTTATCCTATAAAATTATAAACACAAATAACATAATTTTTATTCCTAAGAAAAAACTAGAAGTTGTTTAAACTATTCCATCACTAATGATTATTTAAGCTCTTCCCAAATTCTAGACTACTTCAACCACAAGAATGAAAAACATCATCATTTTACAAAGATGCTTGTGCCTTAACATCAAATAAAGAGTAAAGGAAAAGCGTAATTGATTAAATAAGGGGTCCACACCTTAATTTCTTAAAGATTGAAGACATTGAAAAGGTCCGTGACAATAAGTGCCTTAAAAGACTAGTAAAGTCGTACAAGTTATCATTTGGCATGGGCCTTCACTTACTCTAGGATATATATATTATTTGATAGTAATTATTAAAAGCAACTCTAAGTTGCCTTGGATCCTCCATTATAATATATTTGTTATCCTTCTAGAGAAGGGGAGTTAAAAATATTATTAAGTTAGCAAATAAGGTTTGAAAGATTTGCCATTTAGTTTAGTACTTTAAAGTTATTCTATTTTGTTTAATATGTGAGGAAATAGAACATTTGGTGAATTAATGTAATATGGTAATAATGGTAAATAGAGTAGTTTAGATGTTTTAAATATATATATCTAAGAGATGTTGATAGATGTTAGTTTTTAATATTTATATTAGATTTGTTATATTTATTAGATAGATTTTTAAGATTGATATTTCTCAATGTTTCTTAGATAAATGTATTTATAATATTTATGTTATTTAATTATTTTTTATATAAATTTAGATTCATTTAGATCATATAATGAATATTTGACATATATAAATGACTGAATTTTGTGTTAAGTTGGTTTTGATTTTGACTAATATGAAAGAAAAGTTTTTATAAGGGACTTGAAATTTTAAATTATAAAATGTTGCTACATCAGATAAAAATGCATCAAACCAATAACTAAACCACAACTAACCAAAAGCAACCAATATACAACAAATTAACAAAAAGCAACTAAACAACAAACTATTTCATATTCTTGAGGGTGTTTGCCACCTCCAGTTCTTGGTTATAGTGTTAAGGGGTTTTTGTTATTCACTCATACCATTATAATTTTTCATTGTCATTGTAGGTATGTCTATTGATATAATGATGTTAAATAAAGAGTTGAGTTAGAAATGTATATTTGATCAATTTTTTTGATATGTAAATGAGTAATTTTTATTGATATTCAAAAGGAAATACATGTTTTGTATACAGTATAGAGCTTAGACAAAGCTCTTATATCCAGCCATCTTGAAAGAAGCTACTAATCAAAATTGGTATCGACCTTTACAATCCTTTCCAACCAAAATTATAAAATTGCCACAATCGACCTATGGAAAATAAATAAAAAAAGCCAAAATTTGAAGCCAAAAACTTATTCACCCACATTATCTTGCAAATAATCTCTAAAGTTACCCATTTAGGCAAATTCGTGCACTAGTTCCATGTGCAACCATCTCCTTAAGAACTTGAATCCCTTCAGTGTCTAAGTCTTGTATAGAAGCAATTTATCACCTTTGATGTCCAATAAGAAGGGAAATAGCCTAACCATCACCCCCTAACACATTGAGCAATTCTAGGTCCTTTGGCCTAACTATTCTAGATCCTAGCTGAGCAGAGGCCACAACCTCATCGAGACCTCCAAGTGGCTCTGAATTCACCAAATTCCTTGTTAATCACAACACTTCACTTTTTGATGCAATACTAGAGGAAGAAAACCATGTGTCTCATTCTCTTTTGACAAAACTCAAAACATTCTTTGTTTGTTTACTCATTCCATTTTCACTTTTCCTTCACACAACTCAACTCAACCTCTCAAAGAGGCAAAAAAAGTTCCCAAATTCCATAATGAACTTCAAAACACCTTTAACATCTTAAAAATTACAGATTCAAAACAACTAGTTCCTTAAAATAGCAACCCATGACCACTTCATTCATAACTATCCTCAACCTATCACCATGGCACTTACAAACCATCATACTCCAAAATTTTCTTCCCAAGACACAACCAATGATTCAAATACTTGGAGCAACCTTACTAGGCATGAAACAACATGGTTAAACTCTTTTTACACCCCAAGAATATAGATTCTTTATTTTGGTTATTAGACTTTCATAACCTGACCTGGATACTTGTAGGTCTGCTCAAGGACTGTCAAATTTTTTCTCACAAACCATTCACTAAAATCCATTTTAAATCATATAATTATACACCCCTTATCCTTGTTTAAAATGTAATACAAAATGGACATTAGGTTCCTTAGAGCATTTGATTAAAAAATAATTGACTCGGTCTGTTTAGATCTAATTAGGCCTTCACACCGAATGGGGTTTATTGAATATCATAATTCCGTAATCAATTTTCCCTATACAATACTTGGAACATGTTAGTTTAGACCTATACATGCTTACAAAAATTCCAAAAGTCCATTTGCAAATATATTTCTATAAACCCTAAGGATTTAC
Organism: Sequoiadendron giganteum; assembly: GCA_007115665.2. Lineage (NCBI taxonomy): Eukaryota > Viridiplantae > Streptophyta > Pinopsida > Cupressales > Cupressaceae > Sequoiadendron > Sequoiadendron giganteum. Next base: position 351,039,626 of record CM021108.1, read on the forward strand.
TCCCTTTACTACCTTGTTTCTGGACTGAGATTACCTCCACCAATTTTTATCAAATTTCAATGAGTAAATCGAGAGAAACACAAAATTTACATGCCACTGATTACCCTAATAAGGGTTTTAACAATTTTCAAACAAATTTAAATATCTTCCTCAAATCGAAACTAAATTCTAACTTACAAAAATTCTAACTTGATTCCATGCCCGTACAGGTTCGTACAACATTAAAGAACATAGAATTTTTGAAGAAAAATGCATAAAACATAGGTTTCTTTATTCCTTCTCCAAAATTTCAATCACCATCTCTTAAAAATGATGTAAAAAATCCTTTATAAAGGAAATTAAACTATATTTTAACCTTTTAACTACTTCCTAATGCCTAGAACTAACAATGACCCTTCAACTTCTTAATGCACCTTTTACATAATTTTGCAATTCTATCAATATTTGTTGATAACTTTTGCATTTTTTGCAATTTGCCACAAAACAAATAAACTTGAATCCTCCTAATGACCTTTTAATGACCTATAAATATACAATGTGACTCTTTTAATCTCATTATAAAGTAAAGATATCAAATTTGTTCAATTTTTCCAAAACAGGAACATGGTTTTGCAAAGGTGCTCCTGCACCACTTTTTGGAAGTTGGAGGTCCAACAACGTTGCAACTAGCCAAGAAGAAATATCTAAATACAATTTATACCTCTCATTCACCCCCAAGAATTCACATACCAACTCCAATTTTACAACCCCAAGCAATAAGAAATCACTCTCCAAAAGAATCTGCTACAATTTGAGTTTAAAAATTTCACCCAGAAACACCATCTACCTCTTGGAGCTAAGCAACCTGATTGGAGTGTCCATTACTCCACCTAAAAAATGTTTCATTCTTACTAAAACTCTGGCCATCAACACCAGTCTTTAAAGATTGGTACACATGTGATAAGGCTTGGCAATTATAGGATTTCTAAGATCACAATATAATTGTACAATCCACTTTGGACTAAAAGTATCTCCCCTAGTCTTATCACAAAGGTGGGGGCTAGGCATAATTAATGCTTCACCATTACACCCAAAACTTACACACATTGAAGTAAATAGGTTGGTGTGAATGAAAATGACCCAAATTAGTTAAATTATTCCTAAAAATCAAATCCGTTTGGGTGAAATGGAATGTAATATTAATTCCCTTTTAAATTATCATCACTTGTCTCTCTATAAGGGGCACATGGCCTACAACCAACAACCCCACTTGTCCTTCCATCGTAACACCTCCCAACTTTGACTCAAGTGAGTTATGCAAGAAAGAATCTAGGCACCACTTATCATTGAATTGAAATTAATGGAACCATTTGTCATCTTCGTGCACCACACCGCACAACTTAGACCAAGTAGGGCTTTAGAGGGAGCACGTTGGCACCATGTGGTCAAGCACTAGAAAATCCCTAGACTTCAACTTCACACTTTTCACTTTGCAGACTGATTTGTCTATACTTCTAACTCTTCAAAGTCCAAAGAAAATGCCAAGGAATATTCCTTGGCGCCATGTGTATACCACCCGGTTTCACCTTGGCCATATGTCAGCTCATCACAACCCCCCATAGCTAGGTCACAAGCCACTCACCCAAACATGTGGATGATTGTCACATGTCCCTATGCAGGGATTTACTGCTTGGCCCCACCCTTAACATCAATTAATCCCTGAGAGACAAAGGGTAAGAATACTTCCTATGCACACCATCTATGCTTATATTTGCTAGTTTTTATTCCTGAAAATTTGGCTTCTTTATATGTGAGGCTGATCACAAAGCACTCAAGCTTCCCCAATAATTCAACAACTCAGTCCACCGACCCTTGCAACTTCTATTTTGAAATCTTTCCTGCCCTGAGGGCACTTATCACCAAAGAAGAATCCCATTCTACTTCAACACTTTTGAGTCTTAACTCATGCTAAAACTAAAGTCCTTGGATCACCACCTGTAATTTTACATAGTATTATTCGTCCCATCTAGAAGGGGGGCTGCCAATTCCTATATTGTAGCCTTGCTTGAGTTGCAACTTATGCAACCTACACCCGACCTCCTTAGGTTCCATCTTGATGCCTCGTTAAGATTTAGCTTGAGCCATAATTGATCAGGGGAGCTCTAAACTACTTTAGCTTGAAGATCTTGCTTTCCCACTACTTCCTTATTGTCGAATTCTAGGATCCTAAGACCAAACAATCTTAGCCTCAATTTTGTGTCCCATTCCATGAACTCTAATTTTTGATGATTTAGCCTTGCCACCCTGCTATTTATAATCTAAACTATGGCCACCTTGACCTTGCTTTGAAAGGGTGAGAAAAACATTTCCTTTTCCTAAAATACCCTCCTATTCTACCCCTTCCATAACTCCTACAAAAGAATAGAAGGACTAATTAGCTAAATGCACAAATACAATACCTTCTTTTTAAAAGTGGCCACTATTTGAAGAGAGACAAGATGTCATTCAAAAGTGAGCCAACCTAGCCCAACTTCGTGCACAACCATCACCGAAATTCTTGAGAAAAGGGACATCCTAATAGAAAGTGATTCACCTCTTCCTCGACTGATTTGTGCATCACAGACCATGATGGGCCTTGGTAGCCCATTTTTTTGAACCTTTCTGTAGTTAAAATCCTTCCCTAGATTTTGATCCATGAAAAGGCCCCTGCCTTCTACAAGAATTTTCTATCCCAACAAAAATTCCATGGGAGTGTAGTCCTCCCATCCATCTTCCTCAACATCGAGAAACCATCTTTTGTGTTGTACTGACCTAAACTAGATGCAATCCACACCACCCTATCCTTGCCCTCCCGAATTCTTATGGTTCTATCATTGAGAATCGACTGTAGTGAAGAGATTTTAGAAGCCATGAGATTGAGACTGTTGAAGTGATTTCATTGCAATGTGTAGGTCCCATCATCACTATTCATCTTCAGATAGTCCTTGACTTTTGTGCCTCACATTTGCGACAAAAAGAAATTTTTTGTTGTAGGTTTGCCAAACTATCAATAGTGGGGTAACTCCCCCACGAATCCTCCTAGAAGTGAGCCAATCTAGCATTGTAAATATCCCAAGATAAAAACTTTGTTATTAGTGAGCTACATTCCACCATGAAATTCCGAATCCTTGAGCCTTTAGGAAGGGAGGTAGCCATGAAAATAATGCTCTCACTTTCATTCCCCAGATATTTATTTCAAATAATTTAGACCCATTTTGATTTACTTTTTGTGTACATATTCCAAATCATCTTAGTCCCCAATGCCTTGTTTTGCCTCAAGAAATATCTTAAACCCATACCCACAACCTCCTTCACTTTACAAATCCTATCCCATGCAATTAGTGTGAACCTTTTTTGTCTGTATTTCCTTTCCAAAAGAAATTCTTCATGTTTTGGCTTAATGTCTGGTATGTTCCCTTGGGAAACGCTATACAAGACAACAAATATATAGGCAACATGGAAATAATAGCTTTCAATATTATGAGTATGTCAGCCCACGATAACCGCACCGCCACCCCTTCCATGATGAAATTTAATTATTTTATTTATTTACTAGTGGATCCCATAGTTTTCCACTACTCATGCCTTTTGCTAATAACAATCCAAGGTATGTGTATGAAAATTTACCTTTCCTGAATCCCAGTATCCTAAGGACCTCCAACTCTTTTCATGAAGCGGTTGAAAGAAATACACTTTCGATTTTGCTTCACTTACCTCTTGACCATAAGCCTCTAAATAAAAATCCAAAACTTCCTTCAATTGGCATGCTTCACAACATTTAGCTACTCCAAAAAGCATAGTATCATCTATAAATTGTTGATGGGCTATTGCCAATACATTGCTTGTAATTTTAATTCCCACCAATTGCCTGATGTTTGCTACTACCCTAGAATCCCTTCCTAGAGCATCCACCATGATAATGAACAATAAGGGTGAGAGAGAATCTCCTTGTCTAATTCCTCTGGATACCTCAAAGTATCCTTTTGGAGATCCATTCACGATGATTAAGAATTTGGGGCTAGCTATATAGTTAAAAACCTAATCAATCCATTTTTTTATCAAACCCAAAGGCCAACAACACTTTGCACAAGAATCTCTAATCCACCCGGTCATATGATTTTTTATTGTTTAATTTTAGTATAATACTATTTTTTGGTCCTTTGAATAGAGTAAATGGCTTCCTGTGTGATGATGACCCCCTCTAAAATTGATTTCCTAGAAATAAACCTTGATCGCTCCTTAGAGATTATCTCTCCAAGGCAGATTTTTTTCAATCTGTTTGCAACTACCTTTGACATAATTTTGTACAAGGTGTTGCAAAGGGAAATGGGTCTTAACTCATCTAGTGATGATGGTTTCTCCTTTTGGGAATTAAAAAATGAAAGTGTTGTTCATCTCTCTTAAAACCAATCCTTAGCTCCTTGAGTCCTCTATGGTGGCCGCCACATCTGACCTATTGTACTCCAACAATTTTGAAAGAATCAAGTAGGAAAACCATCTAATCCTAGTGCTTTATTTGAGTGTAGCTGGAATGTCACTGTCTTGATTTCTTCTACTGTAAATTTCTTCATCAACATCTTATTTTTTCCTTCACTGACCAAACAAGGAATAACCCTCAAGATTTAGTTTTATGATGCGAGATTTGACCCGTCCACATTGTTTAAATTTTTTTTGAAGTAAATGACAACTTCCCTAGCAATACTATCTGGAGTCTCAATGCTTGACCCATTCACACCTTGTAAGATTGTGATTTTGTTGATTTATCCCCCATTTTCCTTGAGTCATCTGGGTGTTAGGGGGATCAGCCTTATCTTCCAAAGAAGCTTCATTTTCTTCTATCTCTCAAACCTCACCTTCTTTTGTAGGATTATAGTCCTTTAAGACATGTTCCTCCCTACTATTGTCATCACCATCACCCATTTTTGAGTTCTCTTCTTATTATTTTGCAATAGATACATATCTCATCAGTTCATATCCCACCCCCCATTATTTACTCAAGGCCCAACACTTCCTCCCTGATTCCCTCCTCTTCTTACAGATTTGGGAACCACTCTAAGCCCCCATCTACACTCATTTTTGTAGCTAGATCTTCCTCCTTTGCACACTCATAAACCCCATTCTCCTACAAAGAAGCCAATTATTTTTCCTAACCATGGTTTAATTTGAGCACTGGGCTTGACTCTTTATTTGTCGCTCCACTACCTGAACTAGGCAAACCACCACTATCTATCTCTAATGCATTCTTGATGGTTTCTAATTTTGATAATTTAGGGACCTTACTCACTGAAAGATCCCAATCTATGACTTGGGACCACGTACCCTCCTCTTTAACAATCTTCAAATCCTCCAAGTGCTCACTACCCAAAATGATTTCTACACACATTCTCACTTGAGCCTTATAATGCCTTATCTACCCCAATGATTCCCTATCAGCCTTAGGGCCTCCTCATCCCAATATTTTGAGGGCAGGTTGTGCAAATTTACCCATGTTTTCATTCTATCCATTTCATGCATGTGGGGATTGAAATTTGGCTCCTTAAAATGTGACAATGGGCATAATAAAAAAAATTTATAGGCAAAAAATTTGATGCATACCTCTTTGCCCCATTGATTTCTCCACCAATCCACTATCTTATCTACAAAACATCCATCTCCACCCCATTTTGCAAATAAGGCACACTCCTTCAACATTTCTATGGAGCTTCTTATCATTTTATTAGGGATGACCATCACCTTACTACTTCTTTGTGGATTGCCAATAACAATCCCCTTGCCATAGGTCGTATTGTCACTCCTTGCATTGGGCTTCTCCTGCACACCTACTTCCTTCCACACCTCACGCTTCTCAACCCTCGGGTTTTTCTCTCTATTTATTTTTATTATGCTCACTTTAGTGGTATAATGGGGACCTTATCTCATCTGTCCATCAACTGTAGGATGCTTCCTTGAATATCTTGTCACAGGGATCCCCCTCCAATGGTTGGTTTGACCCACCACCATTTCTCTCCCTCTTTACCGTGGTCACCCATTCTAATCCCCCCAAGTAGGCTCCTTGAGGGGGGCTTGGGAAAATTCCATGAAATCCTTGGGGTAAGGTTTTTATTATGCCAATACTATGCCAGAGCATGAATTCTCTATTTGTTTGCATTGGGTTTATGCCATGATTTCCCCCTAGGTTCTCAACCCATGTTCAATCTTGATTCTCAAGGTGAGGCCAAGCTCTAGCTCGAGCCTCCCAACTGTTTTGATTATCAGAGTCCCTTTTTCCCTGTAGGATTACATTTGCTTTTGTGGCATGTTGGGACCACACAAAACCCCGATCCTGTCATCCACCTAGACCTACAATTGCACTAGACCGAAAAAGTGCAAAAAGTTGATGCAAGGGCCTAGTGTGAAACTATAATTTTGAATCTCATTGACAAAGAGGTGATGCAATCAAAATATGTTCATTTAGTGTTGTGATGTGCTAGAGGCAATATTGGTTCTAAGAGGCACAATAGTAGTAGCGAGTGATTCTAAGTGATGAGTAACAATTGATCTAGATTTTAAATGATGGAAAATGACTCAAGGGCGGTGTAATTTTATACATTACCTTGACACATATTTGGAAGTTTTAGTGTTAGAGTTGGCATATAACTTTTAATTGAAACTCAATCAACTTTAACTTAGGGAAAATTTGAATTTTAAACATATGGGTCAAATTTGGAATTTGAATCTAATTTAGGAATATAAATGGATAATTAGAGAATAATTTTTTTCGTAAATAGTTTAAGCTCTATTTTTTGAAAGTTAGCTAGAAATTGGGGTCAGTAGGAGCACTAAATTAATTGAAATCATTTGTTTGGATTGAACATTTGGGACACCCGTGCAACATAGTGTAAAGATAAAGGTTATGCACTTTTCACCATTACAAGGACTAAGATGCAATTATTGAATAAAAAAAAAATCTCTATAAAGAAGAAAAATGCGTGTTTTTCTCTTTTCCACTTTCACTTTGTCCTTATTTTTTCCTTGTCTCAAATGTATTATCTTAATGCTTAATTTTTATTATTTTATCTATAAGCTAGATCTAAAACCAACACTACCTCACTATTACCAATATCTTATCCTAACAATTGGATTAGTTTGATCCTTTATGGATTTCCTCGACCGACATAGAATTGTGGGTGCAATTATTCCCTTTGATTCAATCATGGACATAATCACATCCCATCTTTTTGAAATTCAAAATTTAATATTTCTAGAGATAATAATTATGGAATTTAACCTTTTAAGAAGCTAAAAATACATAAATTGACATTTTTTAGTCTACTTATGATTGGAACCTTCAATTTCCTTATTGATTCCTCTACAATGGAAAAAAATATTGTTTCATTTGTATTTATTTTCATATATATTCCCATTGTGTTTATATACTAGTTTACGTAATTGGATCTTTATTAGATTCTATTTTGTAATCCCTTATCTTATCATAGCCCTATTGATGTCTTAGAACCTACTAGATTGCATCTTATCTTGTATTTATATAAAAATACTATTAATTATGATTTGCATATAGTTTTTTTAGTGTGTTTCCATTTATTTGGTCAGTGTCTTAGTATTTCTTTAATAAATTTTATGTAGTTTATTATTTATACAAAAAATGAGTTATTTCACATTTATAACTCATCCATATATCCATCCATACCATTTTTATTAGGTTTTGTTGTCATTTGACCATTTTTAATCTCCCAATTAGCACTTAGTTAACATTCACACATTACATCCTAGTTTGTAATATTTGTTTATACTTTGAATTAGTTTGATTTCTTAGCATTTATTTTAATTTATTATTTACATTTCATGTGTATTTTTTCTTGAATTCCCACAAGGGGATTGATTGAGGTAGCTTCCCTTCTAACCCTTTATTTTCAAGTATTCCTTATTTTAATTTTGCACTTGACAGTATTTTTTAAAAGAATCAAAGTTTGTACAAGTTTAGACAATTTACTAGGAGACATAGAAATAACTTCATATAAACTTTTAGTCTTTTCTAAGAAAAGGACCTATCCTCCCTATTAGGACCCACCCCAAGCAAGGGGTATGACTTCTCCCTCTTAGGTTTATTCTAGGAATTATTCTCCCTATTAGGAACACCCTCTAATCTATTTTTTTTTCAAACCTATAACTACATTAAATTTGTTCTACAAGCTCAAAATGGGCTCCTAATTCCAATTTTGATGGTCACTAAGTCAAATTCTAGGTTTATTTTCCCTAGTTTATGATTTTCTCATTCCTATAATATATTTTTTATAAATTTGAATTCAATTTTAAAAATTTAATCTATTATCTAATCTCTATCATGAAAAGTATCCATACTAGAAAATTAATGGTATCATGTTCTAAACAAATCTAAAAATGGAGCCTTTAGGACCTATCAAACTTCTCATCCCTACTAAGTGCACTCCCTTTTTGTAGCCAAGTATTGAACTTCAAATTTCATGACATTTGGTATGTAGTATCTTGATGTAATTCCCATACTACTCCCAATATGCATTGTTCCATAAAGGTTCATTTACTCCAACTCATTTTTTATTTTATTGTCTTGAACTAGTTTACACATTTCCTTGTTTTTCATTGCACTTGTAACAACATTTATTCAACATATCAAAATTAGATCATGTTTATTGGGTTTTGAATTTTAAATAACTCTTAAGAATAAACACATAAAACCCATTTCAACAACCAAAAATAACCATACAAAAATATAAAAGAATCATTTTAGGCTCTTTCACACATTCCCTTATACATTCCTCTATTTGTTCCTTTTTCTATTTCCCTTATCCTATGTTTTTATTCCTCTATCAATTCTCCTCCACCCTTAGCACAGTCTATTAGGAACCCTCAATGAATTAATTTTTCAACAAATAGATCTTATCTTAAGTTTCCTTTTGAAATTCATTCAAATAATACAAAAAATTCTTTGCATCATCCTCCATGTGACTTTCCTAGATTCTAAGTCTATAAAACTCCTTTATTTGCATGCCTTCATAGTCATTCATTTCTACCAGATGTTAAGAAATTATTGAATAGAACCAAAGTATAATTTTCAATAAAAATCACCCTTCAACTACACCATTAATAAAACCCATGTATTTATCTTTGATCTATTATTCCCTATTTTTTCTTAACATGCATAGTCCCAACACAAGGTTGCATGCCTCTTCAACTAGATGATTTCACACTTGAATCTCTTAGGATCTTCAATGAATTAAAACTTAAAATAATTCTCCAAATCAAAGATCCAAACTAATAATTCCTTAGGATCTAGATTTCCTAAGCAATAAGGTTAAACCTTGGATTACTTCCTACTCTTATAAATGCTAGCTAGTTTTGATGTTGTTCCAGCCATTACCTCTCTTAAGATTACATAGCTTGGAAATATCTTCAAGTGCTACTACACATATTAAATGATTACTAACATTGCGATATCTTGTTATAAGACTTGGAATTCACTACTATGATTGAGCATGAAGATTCCTTTGTAGTGAAATTTGTCTTCTACAATAAGAAACTAATAGTTGTAAAAAAAAAAAAGAATTCAAATTGATAAAAATGTACTATGAGAATGAGAATAGCATAAACTAGGAAAAATACAGCTAGAATTTGACTTGGTGACCATCAAAATTGGAATTAGGAGCCCATTTTAAGGTTATAGAACAAATTTAATGTAGTTACAATTTTTAGATTTTATGGAAATTAGAGTGTGTTCCTAATAGGGAGGATAGGTCCTTTCCTTAGAAAAGACTAAAATTTATATGAATTTATTTCTATGTTTCCTAGTAAATTCTCTAAACTAGTACAAAGTTTGATTCTTCATTGAATCTTTTCAAAATTACTTTCATGTGCAAAATTGTAATAGGGAATACTTACCAAATGAAGGGTTAGATGGGAAGCTACCTTAGTCAATTTCCTTGTGGGAATTCAAGAAAAAATACACTTGAAATGTAAATAATAAATAACAATAATAAATTAAATGATTATACTAAGAAACCAAACTAATTCAAATTATAAACAAAGAATATAAACTAGGATGTAATGTGTGAATGTTAACAAAGTGCTAATTGGGAGATTAAAAACATGGTCAAATGACAACAAAAACTAATAAAAAAGGCATGAATGGATATATGGATGAGGTATAAATATGAAATAACTCATTTTTTGTATAAATAAAAAACTACGTAAAAGTTATTAAATAAATACTAGGACACTAACCAAATAAATGGAAACCCACTAAAAAGACTCATATGTAATTGATAATTAATAGTAGTTTTTGGTATTTTTATGTAAATGCAAGATAAGATGAAATCTAGTGGGTCCTAAGAAATCAATAAAGCTACGATAATCTAAGGGAGTACAAAATAAAATCTAATAAAGATCCAATAACACAAACTAGTATATAAACACAATGTGAATGTATATGAAAATAAATACACAATGAAACAATGATTCTAGGGGAGGATGTGAGACAAAAAATGAGGACAAAATGATAATTGGATTTGAGTTTGATCTATGGTCCAAGCGCTACCATAAATACAAAAAATAAGGAGAAGTATAAAGTAGTTCAAAATACCAAAATAACAAATGAGTCAGAGTAAATGCAGCTTTATGGACTAAGGTATATTGGGACTAGGTTAGATATTATGTCATGAGGTTGTGAATAAAAGTTTATGAAATTTGGAGTTCTAGATTTGACTACATAAAATTCATGTACCCAACTGGAAGAGAAGTCCAATAGGTCCTAGAGGTTTCAAATCTTTAGGGTCTATTTATGATCTATTTTTTGGCATGTGGACACTTGTCATAATAAAGAACAAAGCATGAGTAAACATATTAAATAGGATTCAAATTGATAAAAATATATTATCAAAATAAAAAAAATCATAAACTAGAGAAAATACACTTGGAATTTGACTTAATGACCACCAAAAATAGAATCATGTATACATTCTAACCTTACAACCTAAATTTTATGCAATTTTGAGTCTAGGATACTATGACAAGGAGAGGTGTGCCCAACAAAGATGAGAGTTTTTGCATTGCACCTAGGAGGGAGGAGAAATGTTTCCTAGCACCTAGGCATGTGGCCCAAAAATGAGGAGAAGTCATGTCCTCAAAAAATAATAACAGTTTACAAGGAGTTAATTATTTAAGAAAAGTTTCTAATTAGTTTTGTGAAAAGGCACACAGTTTGATTCTTTGTTGATTTTTTTCAAAATTACCTACAAGTGCAAAAGTGAAATAGGGAACACCTATAAAATAAAGGGTTAAAGGAGAAATAAATGCATTGGTAAACCCCATTGTGGGAACTCAAGCACAAATCTACATGGCATGTAAATACTAATATAACACTAATAACTAGAATTCTTATGCTAAGAAGACACACTAATTCAAAGCATACAAAAAGATAGGAAATTAGGATGCAATGTGTGAATGTTAACTAGGTACCAATTAGGAGATTAAAAAAAGTGACCTTCAAATGACAACAAAAAGTAACAAAAATGGTATGGATTGCTAGATGGTTGAGGTAGTAAGGTGACGTAACTCATTTATAGTAAAAACACAAACAATAAAGTTATTAAATACTAAGACTAATTATCTAAGGGATCGCAATGGTGAAGTGTGAAATAAAATAACCAAATAAATGGAAACCCACTAAACAAAAATAATATAAAGCTGATAATGACTAGTAAAATTATTGATATAACTGATATTTTATATATATTTTTGGTATTTTTGTGTAAATACAAGCTTAAATGCAATCTAGGATGTCCTAATACTTTTTTCTTGTTTGAAGTGTCAGAAGGTTCTCTATTCTTGTTTGAAATTCAAGGTGTGTGGAGTAACAACTAGTAGCATGAAAAATTTAAATCTTGCGTGTGAAGTGAGGATAGAACCTGGTTAAGGCTCATGTGGTGGTGCACGATATGAAGTTCTTTTCACGGCAAAAAAATTATGTTTGGACCATTTTACTACACATTTCATTTACTTTGAATTTAGGTCCACCTTATGTCATCTTGGTTTTGTGCAGATCCCTGGATGACATGGAAGAGTATTAATGTAATGTTAGGTATACATTTCAAATGTTCAAATGCATCAAGTGTGTGTGAGTTGTATGATGTATCAATTGTATTGTTGTGATCAAGTAAGGTAATTTTGAGTAAAAAACTATGAAGAAGAGAGGGAGATCCAATATTAGAAGATCATTCTTCATGTGGAAGAGTGTCAGCTATTAATCTGCTACATATCAAAGTTATATTTCAAATACACCTTTATATCTATATTCTGGTAGGATTGGTGTTCTACTTGTATTATTTTGGTAGGGATTGGTGTCTCTTTCCAGTGGGGATTGTTGTCTCCGGTAGGTTGGTGCCTACAAACTCAATGGGGGACTGGTGTTTCTGGTAGGTTATTGCCTACTTCATGTTGTAGTCCACTTATTATATTTTTGCATTGTGAGGTTGGATTTGGGCAGTAGATCCAAGCAACTATTCTCACTGTGGTTTTTCCCATCTTGGGTTTCCACGTAAATCTGGTGTTATCTTGTGTTATGTTTATTTGTATGGCTAAGTACTCTTCATATTGAAAATCTATATAACAATAGAAAAAGTTCAAGTTACATGATCCGATAGGTAGTGTTGAAGTTGAGAATTTTGAATTAAGTAGATATACTGATTCATCCCCCCTCTAAGTAGAGTGTGTGCCCTTCAATTGGTATCAAAGCTAATTTCATTTTGAAGAAGTCTAACAAATTAATGTAGATTCATGATGGAAAAAGAGAGTTCTTTTGGAAACAAAGTACCAGTCTTTGTTGGATCCAATTTTACATTTTGGAAAGTTAGGATGAAGTCCTATTTGATGGCTTTAGGAATGGACATCTAGATGTCACTTTTAGAAGGATGTGAGCCTCCTTAAAATCATCCTATGGATCATGTTGGAAAGATGGCTCTTGAACTCAATGCTAAGGAAAAGAATGCACTTTTATGTGGACTGACTAATTCTAAATTTTTGAAAGTAATATAGTGAATAAAAAGATATATGGGACAAATTGGAAACAATCTATGAAGGTGATGCCACTCAAAGAGGCAAAGTTGCAGGCTTATTATAGAGCTCAGTTTTAAGTACTGGAGATGAAAGAAGATGAGAACATTACTACTTTCATGCTCCGAGTTGATGAAGTTTTCAATCATATCCAAGGTCTTGGTAAAAGTTTGGAAGAGAATATTATTGTGAAGAAGGTACTCAGATCTCTCCCCGGAAGGTTTGATCCTAAAATATTTGCTACTAAGGAAGCTAAGGATTTGAATACTTTAAAATTGATTGAATTGCATGAACTTTAACTGCATTTGAAATGATATTTTAAAGTGAATATTCTATAAGGAAAGAGGTTGCTTTTAGAGTGTGTAAGAAGCAGGTTGATGAAGATTCTAATTTTGGATCAAATTCAGAAGAAGAAATTTTCTTAGGAAGCTACAAAGAGGTTTCGATAAGTATAAAGGAAAATTACCCTTCAAGTGTTTCAATTATGGAGAAGTAGGTATTTTTATGGCTAAGTATCCCCATAATAATTCTAACAATGTTGAGAAAAGAAATGGAAATTAATAATTTCAAAGAAAGTTCAAAGGTTGGAGGAAACATAAAAGTTTCTACACTAAAGAGGAAGAAGACTACTCCACTGAAGAAGAAGATAAAGATGCATCCGAAGATGAAAAATAAAATTTTGTGTTCATGGCTTTTGAGAGTGCTAATGAAGATGTTGAAGTGGATTCCAAAAACAATGTAGAAGAGATATATCTTATGGAAAAATTGATATGTGCTGGAAAAGAAATCAAGAGACTAAAGAACAAAATTATTGAAGAAGTGAGAGCTAAAAAAAAGATATCTAAGGAATTGAAGAATGAAGAAAACATGATCATTGAACTGAAGAAGAAAAAAGAGGTGAAGAGGTTCTGACAAAAAAGTCACTATCAAGAGATAAAGACTGTGAGAAGCTTGAAGCTGAAATTGTGGCAGTAAGAAAAGCACTTAAAAAGGTAAACCAACAATTGTAGATGAAGCTTGGTAAAAGTACGAAGACCCTAGATTAGATTTTGGAGAGTCAAAGAGCTTTGAATATCAAAACCAAAATAGGTTTTGATGATAAGAAGAAGGTGACTGAATAGTCTGAGAAGACTCCTAAGGCGATTCCAGAAGTGAAAGACTCCAAAAGTTCAATATTTGAAAGAACCATGGAAAGTGATGAAAGTATGAGATACAATGATGGCTTTATTCAAGTACAAAACAAAATAAGAAGATTTGGAAGATAAGGATACATTACTAAGTAAATTTTTTATTTCTCTGGTTATTGTTTTAATTGCAATAATTTTGGTTATAAGGTTATTGATTGTAGAAGAGCTCTGGTAATGAGAAATAATTTTGTTAGTAATAATGCATTTGCACCTCTATACAACTGTAGTATAATTTGTTTCAAATGCAACAATTTTGGACATATTGCAAGGAGCCGCAAAAGCAATTTTGTAAGTTCTCCTTTGTTGGAAAGTGGGAGAAAAGAATTAGAAAGTAGAAGTCATGAATCAAAAAAGGTCTAGAAGAAGGTTCCTGAAGAGAAGTTTGAAAAATCGATGATTGCTCAAACTACGCTGCATGCTCAAAAGGAGAAGAACCTACAGATTATTGATAGTGGTTGCTCTAGCCATATGAATGGAGACAAGAGTAAGCTCATGAATTCCAAGAAATTTGAAGGTGGTTCAATGACCCTTGGAAATAATTTAATTGCAATTTTTTTTGGCAAGAGTACTTTAAGTCTTGATGGTGGTAAAACCAAGACACGTGATGTTTTGTATGTTGAAGGTTTAAAGAACAATTTTTTAAGTGTCAATAAGATGTGTGACAAAGGATACAAGCTATGTTTTAGTGCTAAAGGTTGTGAAATCAGGGAATCAAGTATTAGTGAATTTATTGTAGAAGGAAGAAAGACTGGTAGTGACATTTATCATCTCAACGAGTTGAATGGACATAGTTGTCTCATTGTGCAAAAGGATGAAAGCTGGATTTGGAACATAAGGCTAGGAAATGTATGTATTTTGATGATATTGTAAGGATTAGCTCAAGAGGATTGGTCTAGGATATTCCAAAGATTA
Organism: Sequoiadendron giganteum; assembly: GCA_007115665.2. Lineage (NCBI taxonomy): Eukaryota > Viridiplantae > Streptophyta > Pinopsida > Cupressales > Cupressaceae > Sequoiadendron > Sequoiadendron giganteum. The sequence goes on from CM021108.1 coordinate 351,054,823, forward strand.
AGAAGCCTTAATCAATCAACAACAAGCCATGTCATGAAGGGAATAAAACAAGAAGTAAATACCCTGCTAAGGAATATTCCACTTCAAAACCATTAGATCTAGTTCATACAGATCTGTGCTGACCAATGAGGACTAAGAGTCCACAAGGAAACATGTATTTTATGATGTTGATTGATGATTATACTAAGATGACCTAGATAACTTTCTTTAAAAGAGAAGTCAAAATCTTTTGAAAATTTTAAGGCTTTCAAGGTGTTTGTAGAAAATGAAACCAGAAGGAGAATCAAAGTTTTAAGATCGGAAAGAGGTGGAGAATTCACTACTAAGAAGCATGATATATTTTGTGAAGAGTATGGGATCCACAGGCAGTTATCTACTCCTAGAATTCCACAATAAAATGGAGTTGCAGAAAGAAAGAACTAGACTGTATAAGAGATGACAAGAACTATGTTATGTCAAACAAATCTACCAGATATGTACTAGAGAGAAGCTACACAAACTGCTATATATATTTTGAATAGAATTCAAATCAAGTGCAAGACTGAGAAGACTCCATATGAGTTATGGAGAGGAAGACCGACATCAATAAAATACCTCAAAATATTTGGGAGCAAGTGCTACATCAAGAGAGATGACGAAAATTTGGGTAAGTTTGATTCCAGATCTGATGAAGGTATTTTTCTTGGTTATTACTTAAGAAGTAAAGCTTACAAATCCTATAACAAAATATTGCAGAAGATAGTTGAAAGTGAAAATGTGAGAGCTGATGAGACTATTTATTCTACTAGCATTTTGGAAGTAGAAGATGATGAAGAACCAATTCATAGTAGTATTGAAGATTTAGAAAAACCTTCTACGAAAACTCGAACAAAATATCTTCTGAGGAATCATTCTGAAGACTAGATCATAGGTGACAAAGATAGTCGAGTTTTGACTCAAAATAAACTTGGGAGATCGGGTGAGCAAGTAAAATTTTCTTTACTATCGAAGATAGAACCTAAGTCACACAAAGAAGCAAGAAAAGAACAAAGATGGATAGAAGCTATGGATAGAAGCTATGGAGGAAGAACTAAATCAAATCATAAAGAATGAAACTTAGGAACTTTTCCCAAGACCTAAAGACACAAATATGATTGGAACAAAGTGGGTGTTCAACCGACAAGCTAAATGAATAAGCTGAAGTGATCCAAAACAAGGAAATTCTTGTGTGTAAAGGGTATGCTCAAGTTGAAGGCATGGACTTTGAAGAGACATTTACTCTGGTAACAAGATTGGAGACAATCAAAATGTTTTTAGCTCTTTCAACATTCAAGAATTTCAATGTGTGCTAGATGAATGTGAAGTCAACATTCTTGAATGGACAACTTGAAGAAGAGCTTTATATTGAACAACTAGAAGGATTTCAATGTTCTAACAATCCAAATTATGTTTGCATATTGAAGAAGGCAACTCAAACAAGCTCCCAGAGCTTGGTATTCCAAGTTGGATGGATACTTACAATAGTAGGGATTCTAGAGAGGAAGTGCAGATAGTAATTTGTACATAAAAATAGAAGGAGAACAAATGCTAATAGTTGTAGTTTATGTAGATGGCATCATCTTTGGAGGAAGCAGTGAAGAAATGTGCAATAACTTCTAGAAGTCAATGCAAAATGAATTTGAAATGTCTATGCTAGGATAATTGTCTTTCTTTCTTGGATTTTAAATTGTACAATCAGACAATGGAATTTTCATCTCATAGCACAAGTACATAAAGGATATGTTGAGTAAGTTTAGGATGGAAGATTACAAACTAGTTGTAACACCTATGGTTATCGGGTGCAAGTTGAGTAAAGATGACGAATTGGCTTTGACGGACCAGACTTTGTATAGGTCCATGATTGACATTTTATTGTATGTGACAACATCTAGACTGGATATTATGTAGGCAATTGGAATGGTTGCTAGATTTTAGGAAACACCTAAAGAGACTCATGTTAAATCAATAAAGAGGATATTCAAGTATTTGAAGGTCAATGAAGATTTTGGACTATGGTATCCAAAGAGTGATAATTTTACTCTAACTGCATACATAGATGTAGATTGGATAGGTTGTGTTGATGACTGAAAGAGCACAAGTGGCAGTGCATTCTTCCTTGGTGACAATTTGGTGTCTTGGTTGAGTAAGAAAAAAAATAGTTTCTCTATCTACAACAGAAGCAAAAAACATTGTTGCAGCATCGTGTTGCACGTAGGTGCTCTGGATGAAGCAAAATTTAAAGGGGATGAAGGTTGAGTTTGAAGACCCTATCACTATTCTTTGTGATAACACTAGTGTAATAAATAATTCAAAGAGTTCGATGATGCACTCAAGAATAAAACTCATTGTAATCAAGTATCATTTCTTGAGGGAGAAGGTTGCAGAGAAGGAAGTAATATTGGAATATGTGGATACAAAGGAGCAAGTTGTAGATATATTCACGAAGCCACTTCCTAAGGAGACATTTGATTTTCTTTGACAGAAGTTGGGAGTTATTGCTCCCTCCTCTTGAATCAAGAGGAAGCACAAGGTGAGGGGGATCTTGGTCTCCCTACCGCAAGAAGGATTGATGCTCTTGTGGAATAAATTTAGAGTTAGTGAAGCATGGACTTAGGGGAGTCTATTTGGTGAATTTTTTTTTAGATAGTGCAGTATATCGACAAATGTGGAAAAGGTTGCAAAAATGGTTCCTCCTCACAGGGGAGTTAGTGGATGTTAGCATAGGTATTGTTGACCCTTTGTCATTGATGTTAAAGGGGGAGAAAGTGGGCTCAAAATATTGAATTTATCAGAAATATTAATGATTAGTGAGCTCAAAATGATAAATTGCTCAAAAGGAATAATGGGAGAAAATGGGCTCAAAATGTTGAATTGATTAGAAAGAATAATGATCTCAAAATGTCATATCTTTCATAGGGTGAGGAAATGCTACAATGAACAAACCATTTAGACTTGTTTGGTGGCCCCAACATTTTACTATTTACCATCAATGACAAAGGGGGGTATTGTTGAACATAGATTGTCATTGATGTCAAAGGATTATCAAAGGTTGTTGACAGTTGTCATCAAAGGGTGGCAGGGTTGTCAAAGATGAAAGAGATTTTAGGAACTTACTAGAATTGTCATTTGACTTAAAGTTTCAAAAGCATGTTGGTTATCAGTGTGTAGATTGTCTAATCAGTTATATCCTATATCAAGTAACATACATTAAGTTTCATTGAGACGTGACTATCGTCAGATAGTTGGTGTTTTTATTATATTGCGTTGGGTATACAGTCAGTATGAGTGTGGTGGTTCAGAAGTCAGTTCAAGGATATCTTTTGGGTAGAGAGATTTCTAAATATGGTTGGCATTTATTTCAAAAATACATGTTTGCTTTGCGGTTTGGAAGGAGAGTATGCCTACACTTGCTTTATCAATTTCCCAAGTTTTAAGAGGATATGTTCAACGTGCAAGAAGTTTGAAGTGTTATAAGGTTCTATATTCCTGTTCAAAGTTCAAGGCATGTGCGGTAATGACTAGTAGCATGCAGAATTCAAATCTTGCATGTGGAGTGTGTTGGAAATATTAATGAACAATAATCCACTTGAAGTTGCAATCTTCAATGGATCAACCAAGAAAGACTCCATCCACATGAACAAGAATGCGATGCATCATGAGCAAGAAGACAATTTGATCAAATAATGATCTATGATGAATTGATCTAGAATACGTTACAAATGTACAAGCACCTTGTTTATATAGGCAAGGTGAGAGGAGGTAGGATAACTACCTTGTATGCAAACATTAAATGCCTAATGCATAATTTTAAATGCATGAGTGAAATATTAAATGCCTAGATAACTATAAGCTAATTAATGCTCAAACATGGCCCCATTATAACTAGTTTCTAGAAATGACAACTAGGAAACTTAACTCCTAAGTAAACTTATAATGATGTGAATAGGTCCTCACTAAGAACTAGTTAGGAGATAACCCCATTCACACTAACAGAGTGAAAATAGGACCTAGTTAAGGATCTTGTGGTGGTGCATGACACCAAGTTCTTTTGGCAGTAAAAAATTTGTGTTTGGATTGTTGTATTAAATGTTTCATGTAATTTGAATTAGGTCCACCTTATGTCATCCTGGTTTTGTGTGGATCCCTGGCCAACATGGAAGACTGTTAATGTAATTTCATGTCTATATTTCAAAAGTTCATATGCATCAATTGTGTGTGTGAGTTGTATGATGTATCAGTTGTATTGGCTATGATCAAGTAAGGTAATTTTGAGTACAAAACTGTGAAGATCATTCTTTGTGTGGAAGTGTGTTGGTTGTGACTCTAGTACATATCAAAGATATTTCAAATCTACGATTATTTATGTATTCTGAAAGGACTGGTGTTCTATTTGTTGTATTGTTCTGATAGGGATTGGTGTCTCTTTCCAATGGGGATTGTTGTTTCTAGTAGGTTGGTGCCTACAAATTCAATAGGGGACTAGTATCTCCGGTAGGTAGTTGCTTACTTCATGTTGTAATCCACTTATTATATTTCAGAATTGTGAGATTGGATTTGGGCAATAGATCCAAGCAACTATTATCATCTTGGTTTTCTCCATCTTGGGTTTCCACATCTATCTGGTGTTATCTTGTGTTATGTTTGCTATGGTTAAGTGCTCTTCATGTTGAAAATATATATAACAATAGCAAAAGTTCAAGTTGCATGATCTGGTAAGTAGTGTTGAAGTTGAGAATTCTAGATTAAGTAGATCTATTGATTCACCCTCCTCTCATTAGGATTAAGAGTCAAAATAAAAATAATAATAACATAAAAGGTTAAACACATGAAAGGGGCCAAGGTGACACATACACTCTAGGAAAGACTACAAATGATGCCTACAAAACACATGCGATAATGACACTAAAATGAGTGTAAATCCAATAAAGAAAAATGTAATATGTGGTTTCTAATATTATAGTGCATAGAATGAGACCACAACATCTAACAATGGTCGACAAGACTCCAAAGATGGGGAGACTCCAAAAAAAGGTAATGATAGAGAAATTCATGGAATGCATTTTAGTGGTATCTATTATAAAATACAAAAAATAGGCTATGGGATATTCAAATATCAAGATGTATAGAAAGAACATGGACACATTGAGAAGAGTGCAAATTTCTCAAGGAAGTGGTAAGTTAGATAGTGAGATAGAGAGCATGGGATTGGAAGGTAGAGATAACTTAATGTTATAAAAAGGTCTTTCTAAAGCATGTTAAAGGAGATGGATAATCATAGATGAAGAAGAATATTTTTTGCACTGTGTAAATCAAGTGGAAATTCTTGTAAGATGGTCATAGATGGAGGAAGCACAAATAACCTAGTGTCCACCAAGATGGTAGAGAAGTTGGGCCTAAAAGCAACATTGTATCCTAATCCTTATCATTTTTTTATGGCCATAGAAGGGTCAATATATTTTTGTAGGAGAGAAACAATTAGTGGAATTTTATATTGGAGGTTATGTAGATGAGAAATGGTGTGATGTGATTCCTATGAATACCCATTGTGTGTTGTTGGGTTGATCTTGACAATATGATGTTTGTGCCATCCATGATGGAAGGAATAACACATTCACCAACACCAAGGGTCAAAATATGTTTGAGTTGAAGTTTTTGAGGACACAAAAGATGGCTACATAATTTTCTTATAAAACAAACAACACCAAAAGGAAGTTGAGGTGCCACAAGAGTGTTATGTGGTGGTTTTGAAACCTATGGTAAGAAAGTAAAGTGGGTTGTGTCACTCAAAGGAGTTAGAGGTAGAAGTATAGTTGAAAGAGTTTGAATTGAGAGAAATGTACATATACAATGGGTCTCTTAAGGATGAAATAATAAAAATAATGAGTGAACTAAAATCTTTTAAAAGATAATATCTTAAAAATAATGAACTAACTAAAATCTTTTAAAAGATGACATCCTTAAAATAATGAACTAACTAAAATCTCTCAAAAATTGACATCATCCAAAATAAAAATATAATCATTTATTCGATTGCATTAAATTTACTAAAATCCTATGAACTAATTCACTAAAACTAGTTTAACTCCATGAATTTTACTTCATCTCAATCATCTTTCTAAAAAATGAAAGATTTTTTTATTTTTTGAAATATATCCATCTTTAAATTCTATTATATAAATTATATTTTAGAAAAAAAAAATCTAAAAATAATATAATTTTTTTTTTCCAAAAAAAATTGCTGGAAAAAGAGAATATGATAGGTGCAGCTGTAAATTCTTAATACTATAATTGTTAAAAGCTCAACGTTAAAAAAAAAATTGTTAAAAATCTCAGAAGATTATTAATTTAGGATTATTTTTAAACTGCACAGTATACAGGGTTTTCACCATATATATCTGAAACTTATTAGTTAAAAAATTATTTCTAGAAGATATCTGTATAGCTCTTCATGTCCATTTAAAGTTGCCTCATGAAGAGCTGTCATCCCATTTCTGTCAGACTCGATCGTCAAGATAAAACACTAATTGAATATATGTTAGTACAATGAAAAGCATAGCAATTGGGTCTCACATTTTCTGATAAGAATACAACTACTCCATGCTTAAAGACAATGTGAATATCTTGGAGTTAATTCATTTGGGTCTCACATTTTCTGAAAAGAATAGCAAATTGGCCAAACTTATCACCAATCTAATGTTTAAAAAATCTTACATGTTCCTACGGAGGATTGCATGATAAGATGAAGATAAATAAATTTTGTTATTTGGGTTCATATTAATCTTTTGTAGTGTAGAGGGTATTTCATGGCTTCAAGTAAATTCACCGTTAACAAATTTGCCTTCAACAATTCATCCCCAACAATTCATTGTCATGATAAATTCATCTCATGAAAGATTCACTGCCATGAATTGCTGATGAAGATGAATTTGTCATGGTAATAATTGTTGACGATGAATTGTTGAAAGTGAATTTATTGACTGTGAATTTTCCTAGAACCATATTTCACTAATAGATGCAACATTTTCTATAAATGATTTCTTTTTGCAAGAAATTTTTTAGCTATTTTTATCTACTTTTGACTAACTGAACTGTACATTTTGATATTCTTTTGTGCTCTTTTTTTTGTTCTTGTATTGCTGAGTTTGAAAAATGACTTCATTTGGGTTGTAGCTGAGTTGATTGCATTTCTTGTTTCAAATTTAGATTAGGGATTTTGTTCTAACATTTTCACTGTCAATATTGATCTCCAAAGGATAAACAACAAAATCATTATATTTGTGAGATGGACATGTTGCATTTGAGCAATGAGCTTATAGCAGAAATCTTTGGACATGTGGTTGACCTTTTATTTGCTACAGAGGATTTTTTCTATGAAGAATTGTTGAATGAAGTTAAATTTTGTTGCTGATGTTTTTTGAGAGCTGAGAATTAAGTGGAGGCACATTATTCATTTTTTCTGTCAATAACTAACATTTTGATCAGAGCTGGTGAAAGCCATTTAGTTCTGCAGGTAGCCATCATCATCAATGTTGCTGCTAGAATTTTGTCCACTGGTTTGTTGTGGAGCGTAGAATGGGATTTGGAGGGCTTTTGATATCTGTTGGATGCTTTGTTTTAGTCATTGTCTTCGATGGGTGCTCTATTTCTAGTGTTTTGGGCATTTGATTTCCCCACTCTTACAGGTTCCAGTCTACTTTTGGCAGCCTCTATTATTTTATCTGTTTATTGTAAATATACTGAGATTTTATCCAAAAATCTTCTATACTCTACGAATCCCTTAGACTTACCAATATTCATCAGATAAAAAATTCAACTCATGAAAAATAATGACTTTAATTGTATAGTACTCCTACATACTAGAGGCCCCCTTCTCTATAATCTAGGAACTTATGGCAGTGGAGCGGTTGGTGTTTAATTTAAAGCAAATGTTGGTTTAGCTCTACAATCTGCATAGGAAATGAAAGAAAGAGGAAAAAATTCAATATTGAGAATTGAAATAAATTTATTAAAATTAATGTTATTTTTCATGGTCTCAAAATTTAGTTGTAAGTAGGGAATTGGTCAAGTAAACTATTGTAAAAAAATCGGAAATGATTTGAAATTTTTAAGATTATGAGAAGCAAGAAGTTAGGATGCTCAACTACTATATCCTCTCCCTTGACAATATATAATTCACATGTTTCATTATACTTATTACATGTCAATGTCAATCTCAAAAGAGACATTATACATTATACTCAATACCATAAATCCCCCTACATTGCTTGATATATGTTTTAAACCAAGAATGTTCTATCAAAAGGTTAAAAATCTGTCTCCTCACATGAGATTTTAGATTATACATTATATTCAGTACCATAAACCCCCCTGCACAAACCTCTATTCATCTTAGATCTTCTTTCATTTTGTAGATTTTCAGTTTTATCTTCATGAATAATTTTTATTTTCAGATTTTGTTTCATAATTAATTAGATCAATAAATTCACATAAAATCCAATTACTTTTCAAAACAACAAAAGAACCAAGTCTTAAGAAGATTAACTCTTCTTCTAGATCGTTAACTAATGTTGACTCCCTTGACTTGGATTCTAATGTTAATGTATTAATATCTAAGAACTCTAGTTCCGAATTCCTTAAATTTGTACTTGAATGGTCAATAGTTAAGTCATAATTTTTGGCAACACTACATGTATTGGACAAACATATAAAGATATACACACCAATAATGCTAACAAAATATTAACAAAAAATAGTATTCTATACAACATTTTTAAACTTTCATTAAATATAGCATAAGAATTTATAATGATTGTAAACACCTAAACTTGTCCATACACAACCATATTTAACTTTATCCAATCCTAGCCAAATAAATACTTATCATTTATTTAATTCATCCTTTCCCTTTATCTCCTAGTTTTAATTACACTAGCACTTGCACCAAAAGAAGGTGCAACGGTTACACTGATAGAAAATTATATAAGTTTATATGTTAGAGAATACATTTTTATATGTGCATGGAAGATTGTAATGGAGGTGCAATTGGTATGTTGATTGTAATTTATATAGAATTTTATAAAAGATCTTGGAAAAAATGTTTATTGGCATGCTAATATGACATAATGTCTAAAAATTAAAGAACTGTATTTGAATAACAATTAGACAAAGATGCTAAGTGGAGCATAACTAGCATCTATTATTCAAAAGTAATTCATTAGTAAATAATTGTTCTTTTTCTTTTATGATTAAAGGTTTGAGTTGGCTCATAGGAATGGATGTTTTTCTAAGAGAGAAACAAGTTTTTATCCAATGTCGAATAGCATTTAATTGAATCTAAGGAAATAAATTGACTCTCCATCTCAATTTACATTTCACAACAAGAAAAACACATTATCTCTAGAAAAATAAAAGAATTAAAAAAAATGAAACTGTTGATTTATAAATTCATTAATACCTGTAGATTTTGTTGTAATGAAAAATCTGTGCATTTCAATGGCCTCAAAGGGCTATATTATATCTAGTACAATGCCCATAATAGTAAATTGAAAGCTATTCCTTGGCTTTCAAGTAAACAAACGACTGCTGCAGAGATACAAGGAAACACTAAAACTGCAGGGAAAATACCAAATATTTATGTGGTAACCTCAACACTTTGATACATTATCAAAAAAAAAGGTAGGCACACCTTTCTTCTTGCAATCATTATTCATCATGTATAAAAAATCAAGATAAAAAATATTCAATTTTGATTTAATGTATTTAATTATTTATTTAAAAAGATCATTTATTACATTTTTTTGATTTTTTCATTCTATAATATTTAATAAAATGTCAAAGTAGCTCATATAAGAAAAATTACTGACTACAATAGTCATGTTCAATAGAGCTCTTAACAACATTGATACATGTTGGTATATGGCAAACAATCTTTCTTAGGAGGACAACATTGGTGACATTGTGTTTCATTGTCATAGAGTGTGCCGCATGGTGGAGGAATTCCAAAAGTATCTGCAATTGAATTTAAAAAATATAATTAAATTGACATTCTCAATAAATAGTGAAAATAGTGTCCAAAATTTATAAATAAAATGAAATAGAAATACTATATACTAAAACTATATTGAAGTTATACATTGTGTTTCATTGTCATAGAGGCTGTCACATTGTGAAGAAATTCCAAGAGAATCTGCAATTGAATTTACAAAACATAATTAAATTGAGCATTCTCAATAGTGAAAACAATGTCCAAAATTTATAAATAAAATGAAATAGAAATATTACATACTAAAACCATATTTAAGTTATAAATATATCTCACCCAACCCTGCAACAAAAGATATCCTTGTAGTTGTAACAAAGAAAATTGTGGAAATAAGGATGCAAGCATAGACAATAGTGCCCATAACATTTCTCTTCTTTTCCATCTCTTTTGAAATTATAAATGACATCATAAATTTGTAGGTCAAGAATTTATAGATTAAAAATGTGATCTAATTTAGAAATTCAGTTGCCTTTTCTCCAAGATATGGAAACTTACTATTGTCAAAACCATTTTCCAATCTGATTTTATAAGTTGATAAATATTTTGTAAAGTTAAAAGATATTCTAAAAATTATATGATCTAAAAAATCAACTCTCTTTTCCTTCAGATATGGAAACTTACTATTGTCAAAACCATTTTCCAACCTTATTTTATAGGTTGATAAATATGTTGTACAATTAAAAGATATTCTAAGATTTATGTGATCTAATTAAGAAAATCAGTTATCTTTTCCTCAAAATATAGAAACTTACTATTGTCAAAATCAATTTTCAACCATATTTATAAATATTTTGTACAGTTACAAGATATTCTAAGTTTTTCTATCTAATTTAGAAAATCAATTATCTTTTCCTCAAGATATAAAAACTTACCATTCTCAAAATCATTTTCCAATCTAATTTTATAAATTAATATAAGTAATATTAATTATTTTATAATATACAGTTCTTACTTATCTTAAAAGAAAAAAATCTATTTAAATTTTTTATTACTATCTAATATAATTATAACACAATTATCCTGATTATCTCAATCTATTTTTATTATTCATTTTTAAAGGAAAAGTTAAACAAAAGATAAAATTTATGATATATGTCAAGTATTTGAATTAATGATTGGTATCACACATGCAATGATTATGGAAAGTTAATTTTAGAGTTCAATTTTTTTTTAAGATTAAAAAAAGAAGATATAATATAATTTTTTAAAGTAGTACATTACACATATATATTATAGCATATATTAAATCTAATATATAATAAAATTATCATATTATAATAATATATTTTAATTTTTAAAATTTAATATATTAGATTGTTTATTAAATATTAAAAATATTAAATTAATAATAAAATTAATATATTAAGATTAATAATAGAAAAAATATTATTATAACATTATAGTTTTTATTTATACTATATATATAAAATTTCTATACATTTGTTTTGACAATAAATTTATATTTTAATGAATTAATAAATCTATCCTTTTCACTTAAATATTATAAAAAATTATAATTGCTTTTGTAATTCTAAATTATGAAACTATAGTAGAGGAATTCTAAATTATTGGATTAATTTTTAAATAGCAACCAATCACATTTCATGAAAAAAATCATGAAATACAATTCCAATTTTATAATCTTTAAATAATAAGATGCAAATTGTATAACAAAAATTTTTAGAAAATAAATTATCTTCAATCTAATTGACCCTTAAAATTTATGAGTAATGGTAATGGTGGAGAAATAGTGGAGGCAAAACAACATGTACAAAGATAAGATTTAATAAATATCAACAATTTTCTTTTGTAGATTACATCCATCAATTTTCTTTTGTAGATTACATTCATATTAAAATTATTATGATAAAAAAATGTTATAATAGATTAATCATGATTACTTTTTGTCATCTATTTTAAACTAAATTCTAAATTCATATTAAAATGACAATTAAAATTATTCTCACACATAACACATGAATCACATGCATTGCATAATAGAAGAGAATATTATCTTTATTTTTAGCTTAATTTTATAATATTTTTTTAAAGTTTTTTCACTAGTTTGTTTTACAAAAATAATATTGTCAAATAATTCATCTATTTATTTTGAACATAAAAATATAATAATGAAAAAATAGATAACTTTACTTTTGTGTAAATAATTATTTAATTATTTAATTATATTTTTTAGTTATAAATTTTTAATTTTAATATGTAAAATATCATTAAAATTATTTTTAATTATTTAAATAAATACTTTAAAGAAGACTTTAAAAATATAATAAGTAGTAATAAAGAGTTTTTTACAAATATAATAATAATCAATATAAAATTTGAAACTCTAAATATGATATTTCGTTGCATGTTGGGGTGCCCAAGTTTGCATGTTGAAGCCTCTGCAAGTGGTTTGGGCTCGAAGTGACCTATGTCAAGCCTCACACATGTGGGTGGAGGAGGCTTGACCCTCCTCCACGCATGCTTCTGGTTGAGGGGTACAGTTTCTAGTTGTTTGGCCTTGTTTGTGTCCTAAAACCTGTGTGAAACTTTCAATCTTTTTCCCTCACTCATGTGAGGTTGGTTGAGTGCTGCCAATTTTTAATGGAAGGGGATACAAACCCCCTGAAGATAACCTTAAAAAGAAAAATGCAAGACCAGATGGTAATGTGAAGTCCAAGTCATTTAGGGATATCGTTGTTGGCGAGAAGGTGGTCTTTTCGGCTGGGGCCAAATTCATTATGGAGGCAGGTAGTGGTGGTGAGGATGGGGGATGTGAAAGAGGTAAGTGCACCCCCAAATGTCTTTGAATTCTGAATTAAATAAAGCTCTTTGTGAGGAAGATGATATGGACACATGGTTGGTTGATGTTTGGGGTAAGAAATTGGGAATTCATTTTTCTTACTATAGGATAATTCAAAAAGGATTATATGTCATTTTTTTCAAAAACCATGAAATGTAAAGTCATGTAAACAATAAACAATTCTAAAGCATTGGAAAAAATGTATTCAGGGCACTGGCAAGGTCACTAGAGGCCCTCAACAAATTAATCTTGTCTCTTTCGAGCCCTAGATGGGTGGTGGCTAGAAATGTACCACCAAGGGTTTGGAACTTCATCCCCCTTTTGTTGGAACCCTATCAATTGGTGCTCGAACTAGATAGCACTAAATTTTCTATACCCCGCATAGATGCAAGAGAACTAGTCTCTATCCTCCTAGGAGTTGACATCCCTGACATCCTATTGCTAAAATTAGACATTGGTAGCACCGAATGTGCCCTAGAGGTGCTCGATGGCCTAAACGTGTGCTACCTCTGTCAGAAGGAGGGACACATGAGAAGAAATTACCCACTAATAATAAAGTAAAATCCCGATTCAAAACCTCCTATGGGAGACAAAGTCATTTACCACAACCCAATTGAATTGATGGGTAGAAACGTTGAGGTAAGTAGAGTCGAGGGCTCGAATGGTGAAAAGACAACTCAAGATAACCCAAGTAGTTTTAATAACAAGCGTTCCCTAATTGAAAATTGCAAAAAAACCAAAGGGGTTGTCGAAACCCTAAATGAGAATTTGGATAATGGCATGGAGAATGTCAAAATTTTAAATGAAAACCTTGGGGAAAGAAACGTGTTTGTAAAAACCCTAAATGAAAACATGGAGAAAAACAATGGGATTGTTGAACTGGAATCCTTAATAGGAGATGAGTTCTTTGAAGCTTCATCTCAAAGCATGGATAGGAATGACAAAGGTGACTATGAAAGTATGGAAACTGATGGCTTCAAAAATGGTCTAGAAGCTAGTAAACCAAAGTGCAAACTCAATAAGGAAACCAAAAAAGGAGCTAGTGAAAGGGATGAATTCAGGGAGGATAGAAACATCACCCCCTTAGAAGGCATAAATATTCCAACCCTAATGACAATAATTGATTCTCAAAATTTAAATAACATGGAGGACCCTCTTGTGGAAGCCAAATGTAATCACTCTAACCTTAATAATAAGGGAGAAAAAAATAAGACACAACAGTTAGCATTGGACAAAATAGAAAGAAACATCAAGGAAAAAGGAATGCCAAATGATAATAAACCCAATAATCAAAATTATTTAAAAAAAAAATTAAGCTCTATAAGGTTGGAAATGATAGGAATGAGGAAATGGTGAGCAAAGAGAGGTCGAATAAAGTCAAAGAAATAGTTTTTTCAATTGAAAACAAAATGCAGCTCACCCTTACCTAGCAGGGTACCACTGATGGACTAGTTGTAGGCCAATCTATTGAGGTGGAAGGGAAGGAAGAAGGGGCTAACCTCATTGGCCCCTTTAATCAATGCATCGATGATACTTCAATGGGTATGGGTGTGAGGGATGTTGGTTCCAAAAAGAGGTGGATAACAGGGAAGGAATAATTTGTTCAGAAAATATCCCACCCTTAACCAAGTTGACATAGGAAAAAGATCTTGAAGGAATTAGTCCTTATGCTTTCCAGCTAGGCTTGGACATTCTATACCCTTGGGGGGATTCAACACCTTTAAGGGATGCAAGTGATATGGCTCCTAAGGGATTCATTGATGTGGAGTGGGCCCTAAAAATGAGCAACCACTCAAGCCTAGGGGCGGGAAAAGAAAAGAAAAAGAATCTATAATCCCAATAGGGAAAGGAAATCTAAAATTCCTTTCTAATCAAAAGAGGAAGAAAATGAGTGAAATCATCCTAAGCCCTATGGCCAAGAGGACGGAGATAGAACCAAAGGTGCCCAAATATTTTGAGAACTTTAGACCTAAAAAGGACTATTCCCATCCATTTGAATTTAATGATCCTTAACTGTATCTCGTGGAATGTAAGGGATTAGAATTCCCTAATAGGAAGCAGGTAGTAAGAAGGTTCCTCAACCAATGTATGAACAATAATGTCATTCTTTTGCAAGAACTCAAATCAACTGGGTTCTCGCTTGAAACCAGTCTCAACTTCATATAAAGGGAAGCCTCACACTTTGCCACTCAACATGAGAAGGGAAAAGGGGGGGCTTCCATCCTCATCTCAAAGGATTGAAGTCAGTATGTTTCTAGCTTTGGGAATTCCCCTTGCAATAGGGTAATCTAGATCACTCTAAAAAAGGATGACTCCTCATTCGATATTTTCTCTATTTATGCACCAAATGAGTATGATGAAAGAATCAAATTGTGGAAGTGGTTGTTTGACTTGGAAAATCTACCATGGATACTAGGAGGGGACTTCAACATGATTGAAAATAAAAAAGATAAACATGGGGGCAGATATGGAATGGAAGAGAAATGAGAAGTATTTTTGGATAAAGATGAAGTCTAAACTAAAGTTGGTTGATCCCATAGAAGGGGAAAACAAAACTTTCCCAACATCTGGTATACATGGTGGAATGCTCAAAAAGGTAATGGAAGGATCTAATACTGCCTAGATATGTTCTACCTAAATAAAGATCATTTTATTCCATATTCTCTAAGGTATGGATGTAAAATTGAAGTACACCCATATACACTTTCTGATCATCGCCCTATAAAGGTAAGAATACTCCTAAAAAAATGGCATCGGAGTGAAAGGAAAAGGGGGGAATTCTTCCTTAACACAAAGTTTCTTCAAGATAGAGATTGTGTGGATGTTTTGATGTCACTCAAAAATATAAACCACTGGATGTATAAAGGATTGAGTATCATTGAAAGGTGGGATTTAAACACCAAAGGGTGGAAAAATCTGTTTAAATTGATAGGTAAAAAGAAGGCCTTGGATAGAAGGAGAGAGGAGGGGCTCCTCCAAGAGGACATGTTGCAAGATGAAGCTTGCCTTCAGAAAGACCCAAAGGATGAAGTCCTTAGAAACAAGTGCATAATTGCCAAAGACTCCTTGAGGAAGCTTCAAAATTTTAGATTTCAAGGACTTAGGATAAGATCCAAGCTCAATTGGCCTAAGAATGGGGACAAAGGGTCTAAATTCTTCTTTAGATATCTAAAGGAGAAGAGTATAAAGGAGCATATTGAACAAGTGCAAATAGATGGGGCATCTTTCACTAGTTAGGATGAAATTAAAGGTTACTTCTTCAACTTCTACAATAACTTGTTCACCTCTAAAAGAAATGTGGAGGGTTGCTCCAATGCAAGGAAACTAATGAAAAGCATCATCCCAAAAAATATAGAAGATAAAGAAGTAGGCGACTTGTGTAAAGATATCTCCAAAGAAGGAAGCAAAAAGGTAATAAATTCCTTATAGAATGACAAAACCCCCAAAGAAAATGGACTTCCAACTAAATTCTATAAAGTATTCAATGTTTGGATTATAGATGATCTTTTCCTAGTGTACAAAGAGGCCCTAGAAATAAGCTCTCTAGGGAGGAACATAAACAAAGGCATTATAACACCACTTCCCAAGAAAGGGGACAAAACTCTGATTTGGAACAAGAGACCAATAACCTTGCTAAATGTGTCTTATAAAATCCTAGCTAAGGTATTGGCAAGAAGACTGGTAAACATTCTACTAAAGTTTATCAACAACACCCAAACTGCATTCATCAAAGGCAAGTACATTCTTGAGAACTTAATTTTGGCAACACAAGGGCAGACAATTGAGAGGGGGGAGGGTGAATCAGTTGTCTCAGAAATTCAAACTTATTAAACTTATTAACCCTTATTCTCAGATTTGATTAATAACCATGAAAGCATAAATCAACACCACATCAGAAACACACATAACACCAATATTTTTTTCTTGGAAACCTTGTTAGGGGAAAACCACAGTGGAGGTTAATTTTCAAGTTATACCCTGCTAAAAGTAAAGAAGATTAAATGAGGAATGCACATGCATTCAGGCACACGGACTAGAGCTCACCACTCAAATACAAAGGAAGACTCACTGTCTTAAAAAAAAATTCAAATTAAATCCATCTGAAGAATTTGAACTTTATTCACACATAGCACTCACACACTTCGCATCACACATGTCTCAAATGAGATAAACAATCAATCATATATATCCACAACAAGAAATTACATTGCTTCATGTCGGCTTCAACAAAATAATAAGATGAATACAAACTATCAGCTCAAAACAATAAATATCATTAATGTGAATCAACCAACGTTAGCCACAACACAATACAAACCCAAAAGAACATCCTCAAACATGAAACAACTTCAAATATTATTTCTCAAAGATCCACAACACGCTTCACACACCCTGTCGGCCATGAACATGAAAAATATGAACATGCAAGAGAAAATCACTTATCATGAGCACAACAATCAATGTGGACGTGCAACATAGATAGAGAATGAACTAGAAACATCCAAAAACATCACCGAAACATACACAACAACTCAAATGACCAGAATCACATTATCTTCTTCCAGGAACACTAGCTACAATAAAAAAATAACTGTTGAAACACATAAAATCATAACTTCCTTACAGAAACACATTATCTTCTTCTCTTAAGTAGGCACATACTCTAGTCTAACTTCCTTGTCACTCACCTTGTCTCTCAAAAACTGATATTTGATAGATATATTCTTGGTGTTCGAATGCAGCACCAAATTCTTAGAAATGTTAATAGCACTTGAATTATCATAGAATATAGCAATAGGTTATTCATACACAATTCTGATATCATTCAACATCTGCTTAATCTACATTACTTGCGTATAGTTTTTAGCAACAACAATGCATTATGCCTCTACAGTAGATAAGGAAGTGGCATTCTGCTCTTACTCAACCATGAAATCGGCTTCTTTCCCAAGAAAAATGCACCACCACTAGTACTCTTTTTGTTATTCACATCTCCTACCCAATCAACATCAATAAAATCACTCAAAAGTAAAGTCATCATCTTTAGGATACCATAGGCCAAAATCAATTGCTCCCTTCAAGTATTTGAAAATTCTCTTCACAATTGTCACATGAGATTCCTTAGGATCATCTTGAAATCTTGCAACAATGCATACAACATTCATGATATCAGGTCATTTGAGTTAAATACAATAATCCACCAATCATTGACCTATATCTAGTTTAATTTTCCTTTGAAGAATCATCATATGTTGTCAACTTACAATTGGTCACCATAGGTGTACCAACTGGCTTTGATTCTTCCATACCAAACTTCTTTAGCAATTCTCTCACATACTTGGACTGAGATATAAAAATCCCTTTATCTAATTGAGTAATTTGCAACCCCAAAAATAATTTCATCTCTGCAATCATTGACATTTCAAAATCACTTTGCATCTCATTAGCAAACTTCATGCACAAACCATCATCTCCTCCAAAAATGATATCATCAACAAATACTTTCACAATCAAATATTTATCATCATCAATCTTGAAATACAAGTTACTATCAGCAGTACCTTTATTAAATCCAAGCTTCAACAAATACTTGTCCAATCTGTCATATCATGCTCTTGGTGCTTTCTTGAGTCCATACAATGCTTTCTTTAGTCAACAAACCATGTCACCTTGATCATTTAATTGAAATCCATCAGGTTGCTCAAAATATACTTCTTCATTCAGCTCACCATTTAGAAATGTTGACTTGACATCCATCTGATAAACCTTGTAGTTTTTGTAAGCAACATAAGCAAGAAACGGTCTCACAACTTCAATTCTAGCAACAATGGTAGAAGTCTCTTCAAATTAAATTCCTTCCATCTGTGAATATCCTTTATACACCAGTCTTGCTTTGTTACTGATAACTTCACCTTGCTCATTCAATTTATTCTGAAAGACCCATTTAGTTCCAATTACATTTTTGTCCTTAGGTCTAGGAACAAGAGTCCATGTATTATTCTTCTCAATTTGTTGTAAATCTTCTTTCATTGCTTCCATCCAATTTTCATCTTTGCATGCTTCATTGGCATTACTAATCTAAGTCTTTGAAATCAAACAATACTCTTCAACAATTCTTCTCCTAGTCTGAACACCTTTGTTCTTATCACCTATAATCTAATCCTCTGAATGATTTAATCTCACATACCTTGGAGTTTTAGTCTTTTCTTGAACTTTTGGCTCTTACGATCTCTCTTTTGCACTATTACTATTTTGTCCTTTCTCATGATCTTCTTGATTCATCGGATTGATCTACACTTGATTTGAGGTCATTGAACTGATATTTTGATCATTTGAATCATATCCACAGGTTCTGGATGGTCTAAATGTGTCTTCATCAACCTTTACGTTAGCACTTTCAACCATTTTCTTTAGTCTTTTATTGTAGCATCGGTAGGCCTTACTCTTAGTAGAATAACCAAGAAAGATTCGTTCATCACTCCTAGCATCAAAATTTCCTATATCTTCATCTCTTTTGATATAACATTTTGTCCCAAATATTTTGAAGTATCTAATAGTAGGCTTATGACCAAACCATAGCTCATAAGGGGTCTTACCAGTATCTCTTTTAACATGAACTCTATTGAGAGTATAAACAACAATACTCACAACTTCTCTCCAGTAGATATGAGGGCCATTTACTTCCAACATCATAGTCCTAGTAGCATCTAGAATTGTCCTATTCTTCCTTTCCACAACTCCATTTTGCTGAGGGGTCTGCAGAGCAAATAATTGTCTCTTTATCCCATGCACTTCATAGAAATAATTAAACTCACCGGATGTGAATTCACCACCTCTATCTGATCTCAGACACTTAATCTTCAGACCTGTCTCTGTCTCAACCTTAGCTTTGAAAATCTTGAATTTCTCTAGGGCTTCATATTTTTCTTTTAAGAATGCAACCCACATCAATCTAGAATAATCATCAATAAGTAACATGAAATACCCGTCTCCTTGTAAAACTATGATTCTAGCAGGACCACACAGATCAATATGCACAAGCTCCAATATTCCCTTTGAACAATGTTGTTTGCTTCTAAATGATACTCTAGTTTGATTTCCCAATTGACATTCCTTGCATATGGTATAAGTCAGCTTTACCAATTTAGGAAGATATCTCACGACCTGAGTAGAACTTATCTTGACAATATTGTCAAAGTTTGCATGACAATCTTCTATGCCACAACCAACTTTCATCAACTTGAGAAATCAAACAACTTTTACTAGAAACACTCAAGTGGAAGATATTACCTTTTATTTTTGTACCAAATGCAATCACATTTCTAGAACTCCCTAATATTTTTCATTTTCCATCCTTGAATTGAAGATTATATCCCTTGTCAACCATCTATCCAACACTTTAAATATTATGCTTCAAACTTTCAACATAAATAACATCATCAGTATTATGCTTACCATCAAAATAAATGCATCCTTTTCCATGGATTATGCCACCATTATTATCACCAAATATTACAACACCACCATTATAATTTTCCAAGCTTAAAATTTTTCTATTATCTCCTGTCATGTGATGTGAACATCCACTGTCAATTACCCATTCATCTTTTTCTTAAATTCGAGCAGCTCGGGCTTTCTCCACATTTGTGCAACTAATAGATTCAGTAGAAATGAGATTACTTTCCTTGATAGAAATAAACACAAAATCATCTTCACTGGCATTCCCTTTATCAATTTCATCATCAGTCACACCTTCATCAGCAACATAGTAACACTTCTTTTGAAATTTAGGCTTGTAAGGTCTTGAATTAGGAACTCTTTCTGAACACCTTGATGTAAAATGACCTATCTTATTGCAGGAAAAACATTTAATAGGCAATTTACCTTTATACTTACCTTATCCTCTGGCTTCTCTTTTGACAATAAGTGCTTCAAACTCATTCAGTTCTCTTTCTTCTTCAATTTGTCTCATTTCTTCCTCATACCTAAATACCTTTCTAGAAGAACTTTCACTTGGATCATATCTTTGCTTGTCTCTTTCAAAGGTAGAAGCCTTGAATACAGATTCTATCTTAGGAAGGGCATCACCAAATTCACTCAACTCAAAAGTAGTAACTTTACCAATCAACATATCTCTGGTTACATTTGTAACAGTCCTGAGCTCATCAATAGTTGTAGCTTTGAATTTTTATACAAGAGGAAAGGATATAAGCACTTTAGCAACAATCTCTTATTCATCCAACTATCCACTAGCACATATGATACTGTGGGAGAGGGGGACCACCCACTGCAAGGCCCCAGGTCACGAAAGGGAAAGAGAAGAAAGGCTGCCCTAACCCACCTCAGTTAAAGGGGAAGTTAGGATAATGAGGATGAGAATCATGAGGATTATGCGTCCTTCGATCACTCTGCAATCTCAAATTTTGGAAGGAGACTAGATGAGTTAGTCTTTAGAGTTAGATTTATGTCTCAGGCAGCTCTCTGTCTGAGGATGGAAGCATAGCTCCAGGATGACAACGCAACACACTGTCATCTCACAGGTGCGTTGGCGTCCGTATGGCAAGAGAACCAAAAATACACAAATCTAACTTCAAAAAGAAGACTATCAACCTAGTCTAGAGATGTTTGAAGTGATAAAATGATATTAAGTAAAGAGAAATGCAAATAGGAATATGATAAAAGAAATTTATTACCACCAAGGTGATGAAGATGATCTCGTACAATTCTCTCCTTGCCAACTTGCTCCAAGTTCTCTCCACATGCACACAATAAAGGGAGAAATTATTGGGGCTATATAGGGGCCAACCTCAGTCAGACCTCCGTCTTGGTGTTTTCACCTCCATGGACAACCTAGTTTGGAATAGTAGAGATAAATGATAAAGAAAAGAAACTACAATCTATGTAAACACAAAAACACTACAAGCAGTACATGCTTACTCAATCAAAAGCAAAAGGAGAGATTGTAGGAGTTTATCGCCTCCATCCAAAGCACTCAAGGCTCATGGAGGAGTGAATGAGAGGGACTCAAGCCTCTATTTCCACAGTGTTTTTCATGTGCTCGCCTTGTTGGAGTGATGGAGTAATGGGTTGCTGCAATGGAGTGAATGAATGCTGCTACAAAGCTTGAATGGGTGTTGAAAGGGTGGAGAAAATGTGAAATGATGAATTCAAGATCTCTCAAAACTTGAGAATGGATGGAATGGTCAATAATATGAAGGAGAAGGTGAAAAACAACCCTATTTAGGTCGGCCAGCCAAAGAGGGACGTTACTCTTCGACTTCCAATCAAAAGTGTAATGCCTCTATAGTCTCCAGCCATAAGAATCTTCTAGGGATGTAAGCGCACCACGTGGACATCTGCACGCTGCATGGGTGTCCCTGAAAGAAAGGCCCCCATCGACACACAAACTAGGAGCCAAGTGGAATGCAAGGAGCGGGCTTAAGTGGAATTAAACCTCCACTTTTGACTTTATAAAGTGTTAAGGGTTGAAAGGGAGTTTGCGTTAGGGGTGCAAATTCATGTTGATACATTTTTCCCCCATTTTAGCGAGCATGATTATTGATGAGTGCTTCAATAAAGTAGATTAGTAAAGAAGTAACAGAGTAAGAGATGTATACCTAAATTGATGAGGAAGCAAAGCACGGTCTAGCAAACCTGGAAGTGCAGGAAAGGACTTCATAGTTTCATGAAAGTACAAAGCTAAAGCATGAAAGTACCTTATAGGTTCATGGTCCTGCAAGGGTGGTATCCTTCAAGAAATCTCACATGAAGGAAACCAAGACAAGCACCTTATAGCCTCGTAGACCTGCAAGGAATTTATCCCCCAAGAAATCTCACATGAGAGAGATTGAGAAAAGCACCTCACAAACTTGTAGATCTTCAAGGAAGGTATCCCCCAAGAACTGTCACATGAGGGAGACCGAGAGAAGCACCTTACAGACCCACAAACCTGCAAAGAAGGTATCCCCCAAGAACTCTCACATGAGGGAGACCGAGTAAAGGGGAATCCATAGAGCCAGAGATGGTGACATGTTTACCCATAGATAGAACACATTAGGAAGTGGTCGTGTAGGCCAGTGAATGGATAGTCACGTAGACCATCACGAGTTTGTAAGACTTTCAAAGGGGTCCCTCTGAAACCCTTCATAAGGAAGGAGGGTCCACTCAAGGGATGCACTGTTTGAAAGGTAGGGTCTATTCGGGTTGCTTGTAACCTAGACGTGAAGATGCAAAGACGATCGAGTTGGGATGCCCCTGGACTAGATGTCGAGATGTGAAGCCGGTCTAGTCGAGCTGCTCGTAGACTAGACGTTGAGGTGTGAAGTTGGTCTAGTCGGGCTGCCCCCAAGCTAGACACCATATAAATTTGTTGAAAACTTTCGAAGGAGTCCGTTAAGAACCCGACGTGAAGAGGTAGGGTCCACTTCAAGGGACACGTTGTTCAAAAAGCTTAATGTCTTCCTTTTTGAATCAATTTGTCATCAAGGAATCCTTTTGAAAGATGTTCACTTCATCAAGGACTTCGAGAGAAAGGAGATTTTCTCATGCGAGGGGAAGACTAAGACCATTCTTGCTTCAGAGGAGGATTTCCAAGTCCTTTCTTTATGAACCCCTGATGAAGGAAACATGTTCCATTAGGGTTCCAAGTTGACAATGTCATTCTAACAAGGAAGTTTGTGAAAGGTCTTCAAGAAAATATTCGTTCGGTAATGAATGCATTTTCTAGAGACCAAGTAATGTAGAAGATGGATTGTCACACATGAAAGGGATAACTCAAGCAAAGAAGAGAGAAAAATAAAGAGCAATTAAAAAGAAAAAGGTAACCCACAAAAAGGGCACAGGGGTAGCCTAATATTTTGGGCTCAGAATTGCTTCATGAATATATATATATATATATATATATATATATATGTATAATAATAGTTTATAAATGAACTATCATCAACCCTCTACTATATCAAGCCATGTGAGGAATGCACGAGAAGACAAAGTAAAATAAAAAATCTGGTCAACATGGAAGGAGGCCTAAATGCTCCTGATGCTTTTTCATCATCCCCAATTCACCGAAAGTCAATCACAAACATGGAAGAATAGAGATACATATAGAGGAAGGCTTACAACACAAACACCACAGCTATATCCAAGCACCAATAGGGGTGATGAGGGTCATCTAGACACATGTAGCATGATCACAGGGGAAGCACATGTTATGACACACACAAACATCTAATCTAAAGATCAAGAAGAGGGTCTTCCCCTAATACTGGTTGACTAAGAGGTCATCGGATTCCCACTCTAGATCCTTGAAGGAAGGGAGACGATCCTACACTAGTGTAATGTTAAGGGGAGGAGCTTCTGATCCTCCCATAACAAGGGCCAAAGTAAAGGGACCTGTAAGGTCTTCATTGCCTAGCTCTTGTGGGTCTAGTGTCAATGACCTAGTGAATATCGTTGATAGTGTTAGGACTTCATCCACCGAATTAAACATGCATTTAATGGGAGTGCCATGTTTCACCTCGGTGGACGAAGGAGTTTGCACTCGAGGCTCACTGCTAGGCTCACCGAGAGATTCGGGAGTGGTGACGAACTCAGGGAGGATGGGATTGGTTCCATTATTAGGACAAAACAAGTCAACTTGGGGCCACTTTCAGAGAAGGTGGGCTCTTCTTACGTCCTTCATTGTTGGAGGGGCCACACTCTACCTTCTTCTTCATTGAGGGAGGTGAAATCCCCACATATGAAACAAGGAGTGTTGAGGAAGAGAAGGAAAGAGCCACAATGGACACAACCGAAGTGTTCACCATGTCCATAGGCTTTGGAAAAGGAAAGACATTCGAGACGAAAGTCAGCAAGGGCGGCTCCGTCGAAGGAGCGATGAACATTTGCACCCTTTTGAGCATATGTGCTCTCATAGCGGGAGCCGAAAGAGGTTCAGGTGCAGAAGGAGGGAAAGAGGAGGACACAATAGGAGATGCAGTCTTCTATTCCTTCTTCTTCTGTAAGGAGGCTTACTCAGCTAGGATATCCTTTCGTCAACGCTTACACTCATGCACAAGGTGATTTCTATAGCTCTTCACACCAAAATCCAGAACTTGCAAAGGGATAGAAGGATCTTGCTCAGCCATGGGAGTGTCCTCCACGACTGTCTCGAGTGCAAGGGTAGAATCCTAAATGGAAGGAGGAGGGGCAGGCTCAGAAATGGCAAGAGGAGTTGACTCTACCACCTTAGGGGTGGCCCCATTTCTATTTGGGGGAACAGGAATAGGTCGAGGGGTGAACTCTCTCTGCGAGCCTTTTTCCTATCGTACAAATAGTACCAAGGTCTTGGGGACCTGTTAGGGAGATCAAATAACCTAACTTTGGGCTTTTTCCAAGGAGGCATCATCGGACTTAGCAAGTAGAACCTAGGTTTGTTCATCTAGTACTCTTCCCAAGAGAGGGGAGTGGACGAATCATCCCGAGAGGGAGTGACCTTCTCCTTCTTCTTTTGGGAGGAGGAGGCAACAGGCTGCTCAATTGCAAGAAGAGTCAACTTTCGTTATCTCTTGCCCCTAGTTTTTTACTTCACATAGTTCTTGTAAAGTAGGTTTGTTCTCTGTGGGAGTGGACTGACTGGAGTGAGCCAAAAGTGATCTAACAAATATCCTCCATGGGATACCACAGGTTGATATCCAGTATCATGCACGACATGTTTGAGGGAAAAATTAAGGCACTTATAAATCACGAAGGCGATCCCATTCACGGAAGCTAGCCAAGGTATGCATAGCTTCACCCTAAATAGGTCTGACTCGAGATGACATCGATGACAATGTCTACACTCCTAGGTCCAACTAGGACAAACAACGTTATTGATTTGTAGGGCTTAAGAGAAAGTCCATCATGCAAGCGGATGACATACTTTTTTTTGTCGTATTCCTCCCTCTATAGGGAGTTTAAGAGTAATTTCTCCTCCGTGATGACATTCACCCTACCCACGGGGTCAACTAGAAGCCCTGTCACAATTTTTCGATTGAGGCGAGCTGAAATATAAAGCGGAGAAGTTTTTTTGTTTGCTAGAATGTCTTGTGAGGTAAAGGTTACATCCGGTGAGCCGGTTGCAAGAGGAGTAGAGGGAGTAATAGTAACTATATTAACATATGCCTTCGAGTGAAAGGTAGAATCGACGAGATCAATAATCATGTTAGCAGAATGTGATGGAAATGGGTCCATGTATATCTACAAATCACTATTAGCTTTCACCACTAATTTTTTGGTGTTGTGTTTACTCCCATCAAGATAGATAGTATCATCCTTGATGTGGTCTTGTATCTCATGATGTAGGCGCATGCAACATTCAGTATCATGTCCATTAACTTGATGGTACTGAAAACACATGTTTTATTCATACCAACTAGGGTATGGTTCTCTAACTGGTTTAGGAGGTGGCAAGGTAAGGATCTTATCCTTCACCAACTTCTACAAGATGGAAGAATAAGATTTTGATAGTTTTGTAAATTTTCGGTCACGTTTGAGGCCATTGTTATCTACAATGGCTACTACATTCGCAATAGCTTTACCTCTTCCTGAGATCGATATGATAGATCTTCCTTCAAAATGGGAGCACGAGGGAGGACCCTTGAACTAAACCACTATTTGCTGATATTCTCATAGAGCCGCACACAAATGTGCGAAAGAGGGATACTTCATGAGGGAAAACTTTTCTTGCCAATGTCTCTGTAAATTCCCTATGAAGACCTTCTATACATCAAAGTTGGGTAACTTATACGAGATTTGTGAGAAGAACAATTGGTAGCACGCTATAAAGTTTGTAACCTTTTCATTGTCTCCTTGTTTGCACCGAACAAGGTCTAAGAAGGTCATCTTTAGTCCGATATTGGCTTGGAAATATCGCAAGAACTGGTTCACAAGCTGATCAAATGTGAAGATGGAATTATTGGGAAAAGAACAATACCAATCCAGTGTTGTATCTTTGAGGGATCTGGGAAACAATTTAGCCATCAATGCATCATAATGGAAGAAATTTGTGCACAAGGCGTTAAAGGTGGACACGTGTGTTTGCAGGTCTGCTTTACCACCGTATTTCTCAAATTTGGGAATCCCCATCCCTAGTAAGAATGGAGTGTTTAAAATTGCAACCAACAATGGGTTGTGTCGAGAGAAAGGTTGAAAGATAGGTTGGGTCGAGCCTTGGGAAAGGTTCACCAGTTTGTTCTGCATCTGCCCCATAATATGAAGAAGGGTATTTAGAATAGGGTCATTAAAAGATATAGGACCATTGGAACCAATGCTAGAGCCACCATCATGAATACCACCAGAACCACTAACACCGGTGTGACCTCCGTCAGCTCCACCACCATGACCACCACCAGAGTTGCCACCAATGCCACCGCCATGAGTGTGACTTCAACTAGAGCCGCCACCAGACCTAAAGCCACCACCATGACTTCCACCAACACCACCCCCACTTCCAAAGTTTCCGCCACCCAAGCCTCTACCCATCATTCTGCCAAATCCTCCACCACCAAAGGTGACATAAGGGGTGAAGTGGAAACCTAAAAGATTCTTGTTTACTTTGACAATATCCAAACTTTCAGAAGCAGAAGGTATATGGACAAAGGGGACCATGTCATTCATGTACACGGATATAGGAGGCATCGACATCTCCAACTTCCTCTCACGTTCCTCGAAGAGGCCACCTCATGTCATGTGACCAAGGCCTGAGGGGGCACATGCTTTAGCCAAACCAACGAGACTAGCCAAGAGTTCTAGACCTGTCCATTCCTTTTCCACCATGTAGACTTCTTCTAACAATATGTCCAGAGGTCATAGACTGGGTTGTGAAGCTCATAAAATTTCACAGCACACCAGGGTACAACGACCAAGAGGTATATGAGAAAAAATTCAAAACATCGACAAATGGATAGATGTTGGTTCATGTCGGGTTCACCAAAAATGTGAGAGAGGGGGACCACCCACTGCAAGGCCCCAGGTCACGAAAGGCCAAGAGAAAAAAGGCTACCCTAACCCACCTCAATTAAAGGGGAAGTTAGGATGAAGAGGATGAGAATGATGAGGATTATGTGTCCTTCGATCACTATGCAATCCTAAATGTTGGAAGGAGACTAGATGAGTCAGCCTTTAGAGTTATATTTGTGTCTTAGGTAGCTCTCTGTCTGAGGATGGAAGCACAGTTCCAGGATGACAATGTAGTGTGTTGGCGTCTCATAGGTGCGTTGGCATCTGTACAACCAGAGAACCAAAAATACATAAATCTAACTCTAAAAGGGAGACTATCAACCTAGTCTAGAGATGTTTGAAGTGATAAAACAAGATTAAGTAAAGAGAAATGCAGATAAAAATACGATAAAGGAAATGTATTACCACCAAGGTGACGAAGATGATCTCGTACAATGCTCTCCTCACCAACTTGCTCCAAGTTCTCTCCACATGCACACAATAAAGGGATAAATTTTGGGGGTTGTATAGGGGCCTACCTTAGTCAGACCCCTGTCTTGGTGTTTCCACCTCCACAAACAACAAAGTTTGGAATAGTAGAGATAAATGGTAAACAAAAGAAACTACAAGCTACGTAAACACAAAACACTATAAGCAGTACGTGTTTACTCAATCGAAAGAAAAAGGAGAGATTGTAGGATCTTACCACCTTCGTCCAAAGCACTCAGGGCTCATGGAGGAGTGAATGAGAGGGACTCAAGCCTCTGTTGCCATGGTGTTTGTCCCATGCTCTCCTTGTTGGAGTGATGGAGTAATGGGTTGTTGTAATGGAGTGAATGAATGTTGCTACAAAGCTTGAATGGGTGTTGAAAGAGTGGATAAAATGTGAAGAGATGAACTCAAGATCTCTTAAAATTTGAGAATGGATGGAATGGTCAAGAATATGAAGGAGAAGGTGAAAAAGGCCATATTCGGGTTAGCCAACCGAAGAGGGACGTTACTGTTTGACTTCCAATAAAAAATGTAAGGCCTCTGCAGTCTCCAGCTGCATGAATCTGCCAGGGACATAAGTGCGCCGTGTAGACATCTATGCATCGCACGGGTGTCCCCAACAGAAACTCCCCCACTGACGCACAAACCAGAAGCCAAGTGGAAAGCAAGGAGTGGGCTTAAGTGGATTTAAACCTCCACTTTTGAGTTTCTAAAGTGTTAAGGGTCAAAAGTGAATTTTTGTTAGGGGTGCAAATTCATGTTGATACAAATACCACACACAAATTCATTCACTCTTTGCATGAAAGTAGTAACATTTTCATCATCACCCATTTTCAATAGTTCATATTTCCCTTTCAGACTTTGTAGCTTAGCAATCTTTACATTAGCATCACCTTCATACAAGGTTTCCAACTTTTTCCAAATCTCATAAGTAGTCTTCAACTCCATAACATTCATCATCTCAGAATCAATCAATGCACTCATCAATGCTTCCTTAGCCCTAATATTATATTCAACATCCCTAATCTCAGCAGTAGTAGTAGGACCATTTTGAAGAATAACATACCTATTACATGTAATATTGCAGTAGGATTCACTAATGCATCTCAGATGACACTCCATTCAAGTTTTCCACAAAGAATAATTTGTTCCATCAAATCTCAGACTATCCTTCTTATATGTTGCCATCCTAGATCACCTCAAGTTGTTAAACTTGTTCCAAGGAACCTGCTCTGATACCAATTATTGGCAACATGAAGGTAGAGAACTAAGAGGGGGGGTGAATCAGTTGTCTCAGAAATTCAAACTTATTAAACTTATTAAACTTATTAACCCTTATTCTCAGATTTGATTAATAACCATGAAAGCATAAATCAAAACCACATCATAAACACACATAACACCAATATTTTTTGTGTGGAAACCATGGTGGAGTTTAATTCACAAGTTATACCCTGTTAAAAGTATACGAAGATTAAATGAGGAATGCACATGCATTCAGGCACAGTGCTTAGAGCTCACTGCTCAAATACCAAGGAAGACTCACTATCTTATAGAAATGTCCAAATTAAATCTATCTAAATAATTTGAACTGATAAAGTATCATTTAGTAATGCTTGATTATAGTTCTAGTTAAGCACATGAACACTTCTTCACTCTTCTTCACACTCTACTCTACCTTTGAATGATATGATCCTTATTCACACATAGCACTCACAAAATTCGCATCACACATGTCTCAAATGAGATAAACAATCACTCATATATATCAGCAACAAGAAATTACATTGCTTCATGTCATCTTCAACAAAATAATAAGATAAATACAAATTGTCGGCTCAAAACAATAAAGATTATTAATATGAATCAACCAATATCGGCCACAACATAGTAGAGACCCAAAACAACATCCTCGAATATGAAACACCTTCAAATATTATTTCTCAAATATCCACAACACGCTTCACACACCCTGTCGGCCATGAAAATGCAAGAGAAAATTACCAATCGCGAGCACAATGATCAATGCGGATGTGCAACATAGATAGAGCACGAACTAGAAACATCCAAAAACATCATAGGAACATACACAACAATTCATATTACTAGAATCACATTATCTTCTTCTAGGAACACCAACTACAATAACAAAATAACTGTCAGAACACATAAACTCATAACTTTCCCAAATCTTCATGCGCACCTCTGAAAATTTTGGTGGATAAACTAGATAGGATCGAAAACAAACCCTTTAATCCACAACTTCTCACCATCAACATACTAGACTTTCCATCACATTGAAATTCACTACTTCATAGACAACCTTCAACACATTTTATTACAATTTTGTCAATATCCTTGACATATACAACCTTAAAGACATCAATGCTCATAGTGTTGACATCAATGAAAACCACATATTAGAAACACAACCACAACATCTAACACTTAATTACCAAGTGGGAGGCAATGGATTTGGCAAGAATTCCAATCAAGAGGTGGAAATGGTGTCGCTAGACTTTGAGAAGGCATATGAAATGGTTGAGTGGGTTTTTATTAGATTAATGTTGGAGGCCTTTGGTTTTCCAAAATCCTTCTCTAATATGGTGGTCACACTCTTTAGGGATTTGGTGGCACAATTTGATGTCAATGGAAATCTTACAGAAGATTTTGCTTTGGAAAGTTCAATTAGGTAGGGATGCCCCTGGCCCTTGCCTTCTTTTTTATTTCTTTTGACACATTGCACTACATCCTCAAGGTCAATAATTCCATGCCAAAGGTAAAAGGTATAACTCTACCAAACCAAAGTGAATTACTTAATATTCAATTTACAGATGATACTAATCTCTTCCCTCAGCTAAATGAAATCGATATCTCTAATCTAATGGAGAAGCTAGATACATTATGTGCTACCTCCAAAGAAAAAATTTCCCGCTCCAAATCTATTATGTTGGGTTTGCAAGAGAAGCCTCCAAATTGGTTGTCTAAGTTTGGTGTTCAATGGGGAGGACCCCAAAAGCAAGTTAGGTATTTGGGCATACCCTTTGTATTTTTTCCAAACTTAAAAGAGATGTGGCTTTAGATACAAGGGAGACTTGACAAGAAATTTGGTAAATGGAATAGGCAGTTCCTATCTCTAGTAGGGAGAATTAAGGTTTTCCAAAAAATACTTTCATCCTACAGTGTGTACTTTGCCTCAGTATGGCTATTTAGTAGTTATCAAATTGATGAAACCTATAAAAAGATAAGGATTTTCTTGTGGTCAGACGGGAAAGGTAAGAAAATGAAGCATGATGTTAGATGAGATTGGTGTTTCTTGAGTAAGGAAGAAGGTGGATTGGGTCTAAAGGACCTAAAAAATCAAGGGATAGCTTTGGCAACCAAATGGATCTTCAAAGAATTAGAGGGGGAAGAACATTGGAAAATCTTGGTGAGGAATAATATACAAAGGGAAACCCTCGAGCATGAAAAGGCCTAGAAAGGGATTCCCCTAAGTGACCTTCTTAGTAGCTTCCATGCTATAGCCCCTAAAGGGTCGGTGGTGTTCAAGACTATCTGGAAAGCATGGAACACACTAAAGAACACATTATAAATTCTCAGTTTTTCATGAGGTCAATTTGGTGGAATATTGTACACAATGGCAAGCCACTAGGACTCATGTAGGGGTTCTCAACCAAGGAATGGGCTAACAAAGGCATAAATATTTTTTATGAGATCTTTCAAGAGTGATTTTGAAAAGATTGGAACCAACTAAGTATAGAATATAACTTTCTTGCGACCAACTGGAGAACCTACTCAATTCTAAAAGAAGCTTCCAAGGAGATAACCACCCTAGTTAAATTCTTGCATAATATAGAACAATATAAAGACATTAAATGGAGTGAGGGAACTAAGCTCACCAAAGTCAATGCCAAGATAGTATACAACAACTCACTAACCAATAGGAAACCTTTAATCACCTAAACAAGGTTGGGACACTAGGTTGAGCAAGAATGAATGGAGAAAAGTCTTAAGAAATATTTGGTCGAATGTAATTGAGCCAAAGAAGCAATGCTTCATATGGCTTCTAATCTTGTAGAGATTGCCTTGTAAGATAAATTCTAATGACATGGAAATATATAGCCTATGTAGGGTGCTTGAAACAATAAGTCACAATTAAGACATTTGGGATGCCAATTGCAAACCCAGACCTGACATAATTCTTTCATTTAAATTTTTTAAAGTATCTGGTAGCAAGAATGGAAGCTATATGGATTTTTCTTGCTCTTGATGCTCATAATAATTTCAAAGTATATCAAATGGATGTCAATTCATCTTTCCTAAATGGTGATTTACAAAAAGATGTATATATTCAGAAACCAGATGGCTTCCAATTATCAAAGAATCAAGATATGGTTTATATAGAGTCAAGAAAGCTCTATATGGTCTCAAAAAAGCTCCTAGAGTTTGGTATGCTAGATTGGATAGGTATTTACTTCAGCAAGGATTCAACAATGGTAATGCAAATGGAAATTTGCACATTAAGGTTTAGGAAGACAAGTTTTTGATTGTGGATGTATATGTTGATGAAATCATATTTGATGGAGATGATGATATGTATAAAAAATTTGCAGAATAGATGCAAAATAATTTGAGATGTCAATGATTGGTGAGTTGTCCTTCTTCCTTGGACTACAAATTATTTAGCAAGATGGTGACATATTTATTTCTCATGCCAAATATGTAAAGGAAATGTTGAAGAAGTTTGGGATGGAATATTCCAAACTAGTGGGTACTCCTATGATGACAGGTTGTCACTTAAGAAAATTTGATGAGTCTCCAGAGGTTGATCAAACTCTCTATAGGTCCATGATTAGGGGTTTTTTTTATTTAGCTACTTCCAAACTGGATATCACACATGCGGTATATTTGGTTTCTAGATTTTAAGCTAAGCCTAAGCAATCTCATGAGAAATCTATGAAAAGAATATTTAGATACTTGAAGGGTACTTTAGATTATGTCCTATGGTACAAAAAAGGTCAAAATTTCTCTTTGAGTGCCTATACTAATGTTGATTAGGCACATTGTGTTGATGAATAGAGAAGTACAAATGGAAGTGCATTCTTTTTGGAAGACAGATTGGTCTCATGGTTTAGTAATATGTAGGATTCAATGTCTTTGTCTGACACAAAAGCATAATATATTGTTGTAGCATCTTGTTGTACTCAGGTGATTTAGATGAAGAAAAGTTTGAAGGATGTGAAGGAGTTTTATGATGAACCTATTCTTATACTATGTGATAATAAAAGTGCAATTAACATTTCCAAGAATCTGGTAATGCACTCAAGAACTAAACATATCTCGATCTGGTATCACTTTATGAAAGAGGTTGTATAACATGAATTCAGGGTGGAGTATGTGCCTACCAAGGACCATATTGTAGAAATTTTCACTAAGACACTTTCAAAGGATTCTTTTGAGTATCTGCAATAGAAGTCAGCGGTTATTGCCCCTCCTTATTTTAGCTAGATACATAAATGGTACGTCTGTCTAGAGGGGAAATTCAAGCCATATCATTTTCTCCTGGATTGATGAGTGCAACCTCTCAAGGGAGTTGGTAGTGAGGGGAAGTCCTGAAGAATTTGTGTAGTTGTTCTACATGTATAGCTATTTGAAGAATATAAGATGTTGGACAAATGGGGAGTATGTGTTGTTACTTCAATTTAAGATCTTTTTCCCTTTGTTTCTAAAGTCAGAGAATGTGTTGATTTTTGCATATGTGTATGGCCCTTTATCCTTGATGTCAAAGGGGGGGAGTGAGAAATTTATGTTGCCATTAATTCTAAAGTGAGAGATTTTTGGTAGTTGTTGTCATTGATGTCAATACTTAAGTAGTAATTCATTAGTCCTTGGTACTAGTTATCATTTTTTATATTTATTTTGGGATAATATTGGTAATGAAACTCATGGTTGGATGATATGCCTTATCAAAGAAGAATTGTTGAAGTTCATGGTTGGATGACATGCCTTATCAAAGAAGAATTGTCAAAGTTCATGGTTGGATGTCATGCCTTATCAAAGAAGAATTGTTGAAGTTCATGGTTGGATGTCATGCCTTATCTAAGGAAGAATTTTTGAAGTTCATAGTTGGATGTCATGCCTTATCCAAAGAAGATTTGTTGAAGTTCATCTAAGAAGAGTTGTTGAAGTTCATATAATGCATTATTACTGTCAACAGAGTTGATTTCATAATTATATATTAAGATGAGGATTAGAAGCATAACTAATAGTAGAGAGATGTTTCTGAAGGTATACAATGTGTCTTATGCTCTCTCCTAATGTTCTTGATGAAGCATATGTTGTTGAAATGAATTTTTGGTCTCCGCAAGTTGCTTAAGTATTTTTGGTTCAAGAAGTTGCAATGAAGTCTGTCTAGGAGAATAATCTATATTCTTTTGATGTTGATGTTGTGGTCTTGCAGTTTGGTATTCAATGTCATTTTTTGTGGATGATGCATTCCTATATTTTGAGGTCACCAATATTTCCAAGGAGATCTCTGTGAATTAAAAAATGTTGGCAATGTTGTTGGTTGTCTAGAATGGTATGAAAAATGCCCTACGTTTCTCTGCATTGATGTCTATGCTCCTACAACTTGGTGAATGTTCTCCCAATGTCTATGTAGTCTCTCAACTCCAATCTCATATGTTGAAGTTGTTTGCAAGATAATATGTTAATGATATATCTCATGATTAAGCATTATGTGTTTCTAAAAAACAATTTTATGTTCTTGTTTCATTTGTGATGGTTGTTGGTGGCATGAAAATATGAAATAAGTGTATGGAATTGTTTTTAAATGTTTAAGGAACATCCCCATGTGATATGCACATTTCTAATTGGCTAGTTTGGTGCTACAATGTGTCTTGAGTTTGATTTCTCAATTATTTTTGGATATCTGGCCAATAGGGCTTGCTGCTTTGCTTGTGTTATATTCTTAGAGGTCTGCACCAGCAATGGAAGATGTATTATGTTAGATTTGGGTCATGACCTATCTTCTTTGGGAATGCAACAAGTTAATTAAATTGGAAGAATTTTTTTGGGCCAACTGGTTATGTGCTTCATGTTTCATCCACATGTTTCCTTGATGTCAACTCAGATTGATGTGTGCTTGTGTGTAAATGGTTTTGGATCACATTGGAAGAAGTGCTAAGATTTTTTTTGTTCCTCTCTATCTTCTAGATAGGACCACATTATTTTTTGGTGGTTGACCAATTAAATTCATTGTTTATCCTTTTCTTGGCTGACCTAATTGAATTTTTGAAGTGTTGTGATAGATATAAATGTAAGATCATTTCAGATGCAACAATATGGAGAAGTGTACACGTGCAAATATGTGTGTGTGTGTGAATTGTATTGAATATCCAGTAGTGCCAGCGGTAAATTTTATGAAAGGAAATATTAATTATGCAATAACGCCTCAGTCAACAAAGTGTCATGTTGCAAATTATTCTAATTCTCTCTAAATCATATTGTATCCTACTCTGAGATAGTGAATTTCATCAGATCCCTATCTCTTGCTCCTGAAGTCATGTTGTCTTCAACTCAACAAGTCCTCTGTATCTTTCTCTAAGGAAGTGATCCTTCTTGCAAGTATTTTTGGCAAAGAGCCTTTATATTGTGAGCTAACTCTCATTGTGTTTTTTACCACATTGGGTTTCCCACATAAATTTGGTGTTCTCCTTGTGCATGTGTGTGTGCTTTGTTTCTTTCTCACAATTGTTGATCTAGTTAGAAGTAGAATTGTTATATCTTGCATTGCTTAAAGCTTGTTGAAGATGCTAAGGATTCAAACTGCTATGTCATTCTCTATTACTATTATTTTTTAAGGTTTTAATTTGATAAATAAGGTTGGATTATGCTAAAATTTTAAAGGTCTAAAAGGGGTTAAGTTTTTGGTGGAATGATCATCCCCTTGTCAGTCTCCGAGTGTGTTCAAATTTTTTTCCTCATGAAACTACACTTCTTTATTTCTATCAACAAATTCTCTTCTCTTAACCTTTGAAATACTTATCTAATATGCCACAAATATTCTTATTTGGTCCTAATAAAAATAATAATGTCATCTAAATATATTCTACAATGTATCACACATCGAAACTTGCTCAGTCTAAAGGATTTAGGAAGGTCTGGCTAGAGGGAGATTCATTGAATATTATTAATTGTCTTAACAAAGTTCAACCCCCAATTTAACATGCCAGATGTTCATTGTATTGAATTTCCAATGTTTTATTATGCAAGTAAATAAAAACTATGTAAGAAGCCATTGCAATAAAATAAATTCCTTTTCTCTATTGAAAATATATGAAAAAAGATGCTATACAACATATAAAAAGGATTTCGTTCCATTACAATACTTCACTAAGTATAGTATTCCAAGAAATTACAAAATACATACATAGCTCCAATGAGCTTCATGACATAAGATATAGATTGTCCAAGAATCCACCTTTCAAAATCTTGGTCTTTTATTTCCCGTTGAGGAGGAGAAGCATCACTCAAGTGATTTTCCACCAACCAAAGACTCATGTTTGGTCCCTCGCACATCTATCAATGATATATGGCCCTTCCTTCGACAAAAGGTATTGGTTGGATAACCACGTATGACTTACCACTTTGAGCTCAGTGTTGTATCAAACATAACTAGGATTTATAACGTACACTAGGTAACCCTTATGCATATAAGTAGACACAGTGAACTTACAGTGGAGTCTCAGCTTACACACTATTCCTAGTGGATTCATTAGACACCCCCACTACTCTAGCCAAATTATTCTCACTCATCATAATCGAGTGATGGTATACCATTCACCTACACTATGGCAAGCTTGTTTTGACTTAAGGCCATTGTATCTATGCCTAGGAAATCCCTCTCCATGGGAAAGCTACTCCCTAGGAGGATAACCTGAATTTCAAACACAACGTAAGGTAACACAACTCAACAAGAAAAGTACAAGTTCCCTCCCCTCACTGGACAACATTCCCAGGAGTAACCTACTAGCCATCTAGCATAAATAACCATCTTCTATTGAGCATACCCTAAGCTTGTCTATGATTAATCATAATTGGTATAACAATAATACCTATGGAAAACATAACCTCTTTCCCTTGACTACATATTTCTAGTACATTAATACCCAAGACAAACAATCTCTCCTATCAAGGAGTACTTACTGTAAAAAATGCATAAACAAGTAAATATACTCTACTTTTATTTCAAAGTAAATATTTCTTTTCACTAAATACAAGTAGCAACAAGACTAGATCATTTAATCAAGACACAACTCATTCAAAAATATAATAATCAAAGTAAAATATTTGCATGCTTGTTTAATAGCTTCCCAATTTGACTAACTACAGTCACAACACTTTAGAACAACAACTCTTTTCAGCAAAGACTCACAACTTCTTATCTCTCAAGTTGGTAATTGTTCCTTCTCAAAAGATAACTATAACTCTCTTAAATCTCAAGACTCTCTTTCACTAATTGGATAGAATATTTATGATAATATAGCACACTAATTTGTAGATTAGTTGTATAGGAAACTACACATAAAAGAGTAAGAATACGGTGTCCCAAACAAAGAACTCTTTGTTTCTATTTATATAGTAAACAATCAAATGTTTTTCCTATAGTCTAGGCATGAAAATGATAGTTGCAAAAATGAAAAGAAACACCACTATCACAACTTAGAAAGGTGGAAAATGAGTAAGAAAATACTTAGCTTGATTCCAACAGATCAACCCAAATCATGACAAAAATTTGAAGAATAAATCAACTTCCATGTGACAAAATACAAATGTAGACTTCTATGATAAGTAGACACAAACGTGGCATGATTTAATAATGAAGAGAAATAGTCAATAACCAGAGCTTTTCACCCCAATTTGTATCAAATTATTCCATGCTGAGTGTAGACTCATAAACTCATTTGATTTTGACAAATTCATCGATTGTTTGGAGCATTGAACAACTATTTTAATATTCATAGCAATTCATGGTTTGTTGTTTGACCAAGTCCAAGAAGAATTAAGGCGTTGACTTCTTCAATATCGACTTAAATGATAAAGTATATTTCAGATTAAAGAATGAAAAAAAAGACATTAAAATCGGCTTATGAATACAATCATATTCATTTCCAAGTTCATCTATTAAGTCGTCCAAGATTATCGACTATAAATCCAATGTGTTAAGCATAATAATCGGCTGCCATTTATTGTTTGAAATAGTTGATTTCAAAGTGAATGATTTTTAAAATTAAATCACAACGTATACACATATATATATCTAGCTCAATCATATATATATATATACGTATACGTATATATGTATATGTTAACAAATATATTTATATTATCATAAAGCAATAAAGCATATATATATAATCGATATACAATAGAGTATATCAACTTAGCAATCACATTGTCATAATGACATATCGATTGTGTATACATATATATATATGTGTATATATTATACATATATATGTGTATATATATATGCCACTATATACATGTATGTGTATGTGTACATGTATTGATATTTTTGTGTGGGCATATCCATTTTCTACCATATTCGTATATGGATACATGTATACATATGGATATATGTATATACATTATATATATAGATAAATACACATTTGAATCTCATCAAACTGATACACAATTTCCATGGTTTTTGATAAGAGACTACGAGCGATATGTCTATACCTATAAATATGTAGTCCATTGGTTCCATCAAATAGTTATATGCACATAAGCAACTCGTGCACGAGTTTACATAGGTACGTCTACATATGTACCCTCATGTACATGTTCCTTGGTGTGTATAGTCTATCATTTCCATGCATGTGTGTTCGCATACACAAACCCCATATACTCCATATATCAATTTAAGAATGGTAACAAGGAAATCATAAGCTCATCAAGTAATCATCACCAAATAATACACATAATAGTAAACTGGACTTTTACTAAAGAAGACATAACAACTAAGGATGACTTACCAACTTCCCACTTATTATCCCAACTCAATTATTCTAATTATGGTTTGTATAAGCTCAGATAGGTTGCATTACTGGTTACCCAACCAAGACCTTCTCTTGAGTGATACTTCCCCTCCGCTTGGAGGAATTGAACATGTACCTACAAACACTAACATATGTACATAACAGTTAGTTGTTCACAAAATATGCAATTTACACATTTTATCTCCAAAGTTAGAATAAAACAAAACTCATTCACTCACATAAATGCATTCCTTAATATAACATTAAATGAATGAAATTCATTCAAAAGATAGTGATAAAAAAATGCACACAATTTGTACATCCACTGAGTTCACATTTCACCCTACATAGTAATAGTAAATAGTAGCTGCACATTTGGGGTGTAACATACTCCCCCCCTTGTGAATCATCATCCTTGATGATTTTATGTATCAACATAAAACAAAACAAACAATCAACATATTGTTCAAGAATTTTCATAAGCTTCTAAAACAAGAGGGAAATTTTGTTGGATCTCAACATAATCTTCCCACGTGGCTAAGCCTTCTACATACTGATCCCATTGGAATTTTTACAGTATAACCTCCTTGTTACACAAGAAAATATTACATGTTTCGAGCACCTTAATAGGCTCAAGTGCTACCACTTTGGGGTCTTGTACCTATAAACCAATCCAATCAATCACATTATTATCACTGAGTACATACCTCTTAAGGTAAGACACATGGAAAACATTATGCATTATGGAAAGAGTTGGTGGTAATGCTACTCAATAGGCTACTAGATTCACTTCCTCGAGAATCTCAAATGGTCCAACATAACACAGGGATAACTTGGAAGACTTTCCAAATTTAAGGGATCTTTTGTGAGGTTTTACTCTCACCAACACTTTTTCACCTATGGCAAAATTTTGGGGCACTCTCTTAGCATCGACATGACTTTTTTGATGATTGTTAGCTTTAGCCAATATTTTTTTTACAATCTTAACTTTCTAATCCATCTCATCCAACATCTCTAGCCCAAGAGTCACTCTATCCTCAATTTTATCCTAACTTATAGGAGTTTGATACTTTTGACCATACAACGCTTCGAAAGGAATCATCTTTATCGTAGAATGATAAGAATTTTTGTAAGAAAATTCAACTAAGGGCAAGTAGTCTTCCCACTTGTATTTTTGATCCATGCAATACATTATTATTATGTCTTCGAATTCTTGATTCACCCTTTCCATTTGTCCATCTATCTCCGGATGATAGGCTGAGTTAATATTCAACCGAGTCCCTAGTGCAAAAAAAGGTTTTCCAAAACCTATAAGTGACTCATGCATTTGTATCCAAGATAATATTTTTTGGAATTCCATGCAACCTAAACACTTCTTTCACAAACTTCCTAGCTATGATATGTGCTCCATCGGCTAGATTCTCAGGTATAAAATGTGCGAATTTGGTAAGCTTATATACTACCACAAGAATGGCATTGTGCTTATTCCTAGACATA
The DNA here is from genome assembly GCA_007115665.2 of Sequoiadendron giganteum. Lineage (NCBI taxonomy): Eukaryota > Viridiplantae > Streptophyta > Pinopsida > Cupressales > Cupressaceae > Sequoiadendron > Sequoiadendron giganteum. Next base: position 351,095,672 of record CM021108.1, read on the forward strand.
GGAAATCCTTGCATTAAAACTCCTCCTAAACCTTCCCCAAATGCATTTGTGATAACCAAAAAGTTACCCTCAGGATCTAATACTTTCAAAATTGGTGCAATGGTCAACTTCTCTTTAAGTCGATCAAAGGATTCTTGGCAGTTTTTAGTCCACTCAATTTTCTTCCCTTTTCTCTGAAAAGCGATAATTGGGAAAACAATTTTGGAAAAGTTCATAACAAACATTCTATAGTACCTAGCTAGACCCATAAAACTTCTAACCTCAAACACATTCCTGAGTATAGGCCACTCAAGTACTACCTTGATATTAGCGGGATCTATGGAGATTCCATATGTCAAGATTACATGCCCTAGATAATGCACTCTCTTCTTTTGAAGTAAGTACACTTAGACAGTTTACCATACAACTTGTCCTCTCTTAAATGTTGCAATACTACCTCTAATTATCTACAATGGTCTTCCTCATCCTTAGAATAAATCAAGATGTCATCTAGAGAAACTAAGAAAAATTTATCTAGGCGGTCTCTAAACACAATATTCATCAGATTCATGAATACGGTAGGTGCATTTGTCAACCCAAAAGGTAAAACTATGAACTCATAGTTTCCATATCTAGTTCTAAATGCAGTCTTAAATATATCTTCATCTCTAATCCTTAACTGGTGATATCCAAATCTCAAATCTATCTTTGAGAATATGGTAGCTCCTCTCATTTGATAAAAAATATCATCAATGTGTGGTAATAGATACTTATTCTTCACCATGGCCTTGTTAAGCATACTATATTCAATACACAAACACAAAGTACCATCCTTCTTTTCCACAAAAATGACAAGCGCTCCACAAGGTGAAACACTTGGTATTATCAACCTTTTTGACAACAATTCATCTAACTGTGCCTTAAGCTCCATTAGCTCGATTTTCATCATTTTGTAGGGCACCTTGGAAATATGTTTAGACCCTAGAGTTATATCTATAGAGAAATCAAATATCCTCTTCAATGGTAACCTAGGTAACTCCTTTGGAAACACATACAATTTATTTCTCAATATAGGATATCTTTCAATATCAAACATCCCAGTGTCATCTATCTCACCATCTTCCATCTCTTGGGAACTCCAGGGATCCAAGTTATCAAAACTTTCCTCAAGTTCTTCAAGATTAACGACAAAGAGCTTACACCCTTTCTTCTCAACCCTCACTAGTTGCATTGTCAAGATTTGATGAATCCTCACCTCTCTAAGTTTCCCTTGGAATTTTACTTGGTTACCAAGATCATCTAGGCACTGAACGGTTTTTACATGGAAAATTACCTTAGCCCTATATCTCCACAACTAGTTCATACCTAAGATAACATCATAGGAACCTAAAGGTGCGACATAAAGGTTTACTTCAGTAGAGAAACAAGATAGCTCTATCCTATCCTCGAACAAATATTGTTCCACCTTTTCTCTTGTCTGGTTTGCATACTACATCCCAAGTCATTGCCATGTGTCCAACCTTTCTAGATATTTTTTTAGCTACTCTAGGTGAAATGAAATTCTCAGTTGCACTAGTATCAATGAGAACTAAAATGAGTAAACCAGAATAAAATACTTGGAGTCTCAATGGGAGTTTCCTGATACACTTCTTGGCAATCATCCACCGCTGCATGTATCCTCTATTGGAACATTGCTCGCTGATTTGGTAGTGAATTTCTAGAAGGATTACTAGGAAAATATCTAGCAAAATGGTCTCCCTCACAAGTATAGCATCATGTAAAATGTACCTTCCTCTTCGTGGGTTCTCCAGAACCACTAGCGTTTCCACTAGTATTATTGGTATTTCCATGGTTGGAACCATTCCCCTTCTGCTCCCTTCTTGATTATTTACCACTATTGCAATTTCCTTTTCCCCCTTGCTTAGATACCTTTTGTGCAACTTCCACCTTCTTTGGAGTTGGCTTATCAATAATTTCCACATCCTTTCTACAATCTCTATTTTCCTGCCTAATGGAGGTAGCCTTAAGCTTTTGCTCCTGCTTAATTGCCTTCTCATATACAAGATCCATAGTTGTTGGACCATGCATATCCACTTCACCTCCGATCTAGTTATTAAGTCCCATTATAAATTTTATAATGTGGAAGCACTCATCCTTATGATAAATAGGAACATAACACAAAATTTGGGTAAAATTCTCCCAATATTGATTGACCCACAAGTTTCCTTGCTTCAAACTCAAGAAATCTAGGACTTTTTGGTCATACCATAATTGGGGTAACCATCACTTATGAAAATTCTCAAAATATCCCCCCCATGTCAACTTCCATTAGTTGATACTAAGTTCCAACTTCTTGTGCATCCACCAAGTTGAAGCTTCTCTAGCTAATTGGTACGCACCCCAAGCGGTTTTAGTGGTCTCAGAGTAATTCCATATTTCAAAATAATTTTTCATTTGAACCAGACACGCTTCAGATTCATCCCTATTGGCACTTCCCTCAATCTTGGGCGGAACAGTCTTCTTCATATCCTTAGAAAGTTGGGAAGCCATACGCTTCTTATTCTTTCCTTAGACGATTTTGGTGATCTTTCTTTTTCATGATTATGGGTTCCATTATGTCCATGAGAAGAGTTTTCTCCTTCATTCTCATTAATGGGAACCTCTTTCTCAACCCTAGCTTGCACCTTTTCTTGCTCAAGAGTATCTAACGTTGTCAGATTTTGGTCAATTATAGCTTAAATTACTATTGGTCATTGGCCAACTTCTTGGCTACCACCAGGATTGGTACATGTCCTCACCATCTTCACAAAATCAGTTTTTACCTAAATGTTTCTATCCATGTGAGACTAAATTATTTTATCAACTATCTTATGAAAGAATTTATAAATGACATTCATACATAAATAATTCCACATAAGATTAAGCACACACTTTTTATAAACAAATAATTTTATTCATTTCATAAGGATTTCAATCTCCTTTGATTAAATGGAGTGACTATTCAGATAGTTGAGTGGAGAGTATCCCTCAGATTCACTCTTCGACACATAACTTAATGGAGTATTTACTACAGATAGAGAATTTTGTTCAATTCTATAATTTTGATCGTCTCTTTGAACAATGGTGAAAGGGGGATGTTTTATAACCTAGGTCATAGAACACCACCTTTCCCCAATTGTCATTCAGGAATGTCCTAAGAGCCCAAATTGGATTGACTATCAACCCAAAGTTGAGTCAATTCACAATGAGGACCTAGGATGGGTTCTTTTAAGCTTTGAAGGGTTCACCACCAAGTGAAAGCTTGGAAAAGACAACTTAACATTCAACTCACAAAACCTAGTAATGCAAGTCAAATCATGAATGCAAATGATGAAATTAAGCAACAACAATTTAGGGTATGTCTACCTAGGAAGTCTGGAAATGTGATGAGGATTCTTGAAATGAAAAAAATCTATCAAAATGTGTAAGGGAGGACTAAGATGCCTTTACCATTGTCTTAGTCCCACTGCAATTTTTTGAGGGAAATACAAAATCTTTGGATGTTGGAATAGAATCTGAAAGAATCTCTGCAATATACCCTCGGCTGGACTAAGATTCCCTTACTATTGTCTTAGTCCCATTTTGAATTTCTAAAATCTCTTAATGTTATCCTCAGGCTCAATGTCTGTACTTCCTTCTTCTTAGATCTTAGGTCTTGAAACTTCCAAATCTGGCTTTTAGGTGAGTTTTCGTGAAGATGAAAACTTTGTAATGCAACTTTACAACTTTGAAATTTTGCACTTCAAATGATCTTCAAGCCTTCAACCTAAATCTACAAACACAAACATGAAAGAGAGGAAAAACTTGTTGATTGTTAGTAAATGGGGGTTTGCTTTGGTCAAACCCCTTGTTGGTAATTAAGCCTTGAAATGAAATAAAATAAATGAGGGAAATGATGAATGAACAAAGTGCTATGTTGCAACTCACCAAACCCTTGTTATGAAATTTGAAAACTTGTGTGAGATGGCTATCTTGAATGTAGATCTTGAAATACTTGAATGCTTGATAGATCTTGACTTGAATTTCTTGCTTGAATCAAAACCATACATCACAAATGTTAGCTCAAAAACACACATGATGCAAGAATATCCTTGATATGATGCTTGAATCTTGATGATGGCTCCAAATTCTTCAAAAATTGCTCTTGAATTCTCTTATGAACTCCAATTTTCTATTATGAACGAATACTCAAGTTGTAGGATGATCTCATGAATGCTTAGGATGAAAATGAGTGAAATAACCTTGTATTTATACTTATCCATGCTTAATATCCTGAAATTACACCACAAAAAGCCGACATATGAATTCATTAATTAAAGGAGGCTAAATCCTGCTAAGATTTGAAATTAAATCCTAAAAATAACTTGAGGGGGACTAAGATGCCCTAGGTGGTGTCTTAGTCCCAAGGCTTGAAACTTGGGGCATAGACTCCAAAAAGGGGCTCATTTAAGGCCCATTTGAAAAGAGGGTCCCAAGACCTTTGGAGGACAAGGACGTCCTAAGTGGTGTCTTAGTCCTAACCCAAAAATCAGGGACACACAACCAGAACCATTAAATTATCATTTATCCTTTGATGTTTGTTGGGATTAGCCATAAAAATATATGATTTATTAGGATTGTGGATGCAAAATAGGACCAATTAAGACATAAATAGGTATAAACAAAATAATTTTGGCCCAAACAAGTGTGAAAATGCAAGAGTATGCATTTTCCTACACTACATTTAGCCTCCACTTTAGTGAGAGGATGAACTTGCTTCAAACTCACACTAAAGTAGCCAACCATGCAATCAAGAGGGGTTCAAATGTATGAATGCTAATAAGATAGGATGAAAATAATAAAGAGGATGGCCAAGCCCCCAGGATGAAGATCCTATTATAGACCAACATAGGCACAAAGGAACACACTTGTAGATTCAATATATGAAGCCATTACCAGATCGCACGCATACACCATCAAAGATAAGAAAAGGAAAAACAAAAATAAAAAATAAAATGCTAAGGATCAAGCTTTGACTAGTTGTCAAATGCATTGTGGATTGGGTCTAGGTTGTTTGTCCAAAAAGGTTTTCAAGTGGAACGTGTTGTCCGCTATGCAAAAAAAAATTGCACGCTCACAAGGGCTAGTGAAGTTAGTTGTCCATTAGGTGAGCCCTAAGAAACCATATCAAAGCCATACCTCCATGACTTTAATAAGGTACAAAGAGAAAAATGCACTCTCACAAGGGATAATGAGGCTAGTTGTCCAAGGGTGAGCCCTAGGAAACCATATCAAAGCCATACATCAATGACTTTAATAAGGTACAAAGATGCAACACAATAAGAGAGAGTTGTTTGAAGGGATTTTTCTTAGTTTGTGCAAGGTATTAATCGTAGGGTACTATTGGATGTTGTGGTTGTGTTATTGATATGTAGTTTTCATTAATGTCAACACTATTAGCATTGGTGATTCTTAAGGCTATATATGTCGAGGATATTGAGAAAATTGTAATAAAATATATTGCAAACAGTCTGTGATGTTGTGAAGATCCAAGCGGTGATAAGTTGCATACGTTGAGTTTCAGGTGTTGCACATTAAAGGGTTTGTTGCTGAGTCTATCTAGTATGTTGTCTGAAATTTTTAGTGGCACGCATCAAGAATCGGGGAAGCTATGGAATTCTGTGTTCCTACAATTATTCAGTTACTGTAGCAAGTGTTTCTCGAAGAAAAAAATGAAATTATGGAAACATCAGTTGTTGTGCATGTTCATGTGACATTCATGGATGATTCTAGATCATTCTTTATCCTTGTTGCATGTCCGCATTGATTGGTGTGATCGTGATGGAAGATTTTTTCGATGTGTGATTGATTTTTCATGTTCTTGGCCGACATGTCGGTGGTAGCGTGTTGCGGATCCTCATGGATTAATATTTTATTTCCTAGCATGTTCGAAGGTGTTTATTTGGGTCCTCACTATGTTGTGACCGACTTGTATTGGTGTAAATTAATATTTACTTATGTATTGAGGTTGACAGTTGCAATTTATTCTTTATTTGTGGCTGACAGAGTAGTTGACGTAAATCTGTGTAGTGGATATAGAAGAGTGATTTTTTTCCTCATTTGTATGTATGCTCAATGTGTGTTTGCAAAGTACATGTGTGAATAAAGAATATTCTTTATGTGCTTAACCGGAACTGTCATCAAGCTTTTGTAGAAGCTAATTTCTCAGTTCAACGCCATCAGATGGATTTAATTTGATTATTGTATGTAAGGTAGTGATCCTTCCTCTGAGCAGTGAGCTCTAGGCAGTGTGCCTGAATGCATGTGCATTCCCTATTTATTCTTTATTATACTTCTAACAGGGTATAATCTTGTGGACTAACATCCACCATGGTTTTTCCCCTAACAAGGTTTCCAAGTATAAAAATCTTGGTGTTCATGTGTCTCTGATGTGTTATTGATTTATGCTTGCACTATTAATTATCAAATTTGAGACTAAACATTGATTAATGTTGAATAAGTTTGATTTTGGTAAGAACTTATTCACCCCCCTCTCAGTTGTCTATCCTTTTTTTGCCAATAGGTAAATTGTTCCTAATGTCTCCAAGAGAGGACCAATCAAAGGATAAAAGATTCACAACTTAGTGAATGCAATGCATCACATCACCACTAAGAGGAATGTAATATGCTAAGATAGATCAAGTTATTGAAGGACATTGCTCCCAATGTCACTGCAAATAGAAAATCGCATCTCATGAAGTAAGAAAACCACATCAAGGAACATGAAATGCAAACAAAATCATGCCAAAATAATTTTGAAATAATTCCAATATATGCCCCTACTTTAAAGAAACTACTAAACACCATGTTGTGAGCAATTAATTTAAAGTAGACAAACATGAAAAAGGAAAAAGGAAAAGAGGGTTGTGTTGATGGTGAAAATGACACAAACAACCTTAAAAAAAAATATTTCTACTCTATTTCTCCTGAAAAAGAAAGACAACATATAGCAGCCTAATTCACAAGGTCCTGGTAGTTGGTTCTCAACTTTCTGGTGTCACTCAATTGGTCCATGCAACTGTAATATTCAAGGGGGCCTATGCTGGTAAAAAAGAATGCAAGCAATGACTCATTTTATCGAACTGTTTTTAGTAAATCAAGGGGTTTAAAACAAAAGAAAAAAATAGATTAGAGGGTAAACCAATAAACATGAACAAAACTCATCTTGCATCCTTCTCCTTTTGCAATCGCTCTGCTTCCTCTTTCTCCTTTTGAGCCTCTTCAGCAAGCTTCAACTTAGTCATAAGGACTTCCTTCTCCCATCGATGTCTGGCCTTTTCTTCCTTAAGGTCATGAATCTTATGTATCAATTCTAATTTTTATTCTCTTCCTTGACCTTGAGCTCATGCTCCTGTTGCCTCTGATGCATCTCTACTTCATCAGCTCTTGACTTAGCTTCAATTTGTTATTGTTGTAGTATGACATCAACTTGTGTCTTGGCATCTACCAACTTTTTCTTTTCTATTGTTGCAGCTTGCTCTTCAAAAGCCTTCCTAACTTCTTCAAACAATGCTCACTGATCCTTTTGTGTCATTACCTGTTCAGTATCCTCCTCTAGAGGCATATTCTCTTGCACATCCTTCTCTGACATAGTCTCATCCGAGTCTGTTCCAACATCATGAATCTCTACCCCTTTTCCCTTCATGGATTCAGCTATGTCATAAAGAGTTTCCTTGAGCATCTCTTCACTTTGCTTCTTTGCAAATGGGACTTGAGTAGAAGATTCACCTAATGTAGGTGTTGAAACAACCGATCCCATTTGAGCATCTCCTTCTTGTGTTTCTGCTTCATCAACTGCTTCTTCAAGCTGTATTTCTTCAATGTCTGGAGGAAGAAACTCCAAAGGATCCTTGGGAGGTGTCTTTCTTTTGAGCCTTTTATACCCTTTCCTCTTTTTAGGAGCTGGTCCTTGAGGAGATTTGGTTCTTAGAACCAACCATTGAACACGTCTATCCAAGACTGCTCTTCCTATCTACTTAATATCAATAGTTTCCTCACTATCCCAGTCAATTGGATCCAAACTTTTAGTTCCAATGTTTAAATCTAAATAAGATGGATCCTGTACAACTCTATCATCCACCAATGTGTTAGGAATGTCATTTTTGACTCCAAACTCTGACATGAGTGAGATAGGTAGTCTTTCATAATTCTTCTTCCTCAAATTATACTCATCCCATCGGTCACTCCAAAAATCTTCTAATAAATTAAAATGCTTGTCAAACACAGAAGGCAACAAGGCATTCATCTTACCCTTCGGGTCAAAATACTTACGAGCTATGTATAAACCTAGCTCTAACTGTATCAGCTCACTGTAGACCACCTTTGCTCCTACCAAATGCTGATATCTATACTCACCCAACTTCATGGGGAACTTGTGACATCCTATCTTATGTTTTAATCCAAACCGGGCATTAACCCCAAGAGCCTGATATACAAATTCCATTAACACTATCTTGTTATTGCAACACCTTGGAAGCAAATTTGGATGAAATTCAAAACCAACTAGCCCAAAATATGTAAACCTGGGATATTGAATGTACCAACATCCCCATTCAGCAATAAATGCAATGGCCTCTTGAATCAGTCTGTACCCTGCATCTCCATTGAGTTGGTTAATGACCACATATATGAATGCATCATTAACCCTTATGAATTGAGTCTCAACAACCTATAGAGACAACTAGTTATAATGCTCCCACACCTTCTTCTTTCCATCTAACACTTCCATTATCCCCACTCTTTTCAGACCTGGGAAGATACCCAATCTTGCTGCTGCATACACAATGTAAGAAGTCATGAAAAAGCATTTAGTCTCCCTAATGCTGGTCAATTGATCATGAATAGCATATGGATGAAGGGAAACATCCACTCTTTGAAATAAAATCCATCTCTCTTCCCAAAATCCCTAGACAACATCATTATTAAATATGATACCTCCTTATAGAAGTTTGCCCTCTTTGGTTGGTTTGCAAGCTTGGTTAGAGACTTCTTCTTTGTCTTCAACCACTTTTTGTTCAAGTGAGACTTATTGGATTCCTTATACTTCCTATATTTCTCTAAGGCCTCTTCCTCTTTTAACTGCACCAAGTTCTTAGGATCCGAGACATTAAATATACTTTGAAACATATGCGGAGTAAGATCAATAATTACATTATCTTGGGAATCCATGCATTGTCGGGTAGTCGGATTGTAAGCTCCTACAGCTGTCAAGATCAACTCCGGGCATTGGATTGACAAAGGAAACATAGTGATATGGGCCAAGCCGGAATCAACAATTCTGTGTCCTCCCTGTTATATCTTCAGCAAAGGTTTTTGCATATAGCTCCTCAAAATTGTATAGGCCCAAATTTATGTCGGTGATGTCTAACCAATCTGATTCTACTTTGCTTACTTTGACAATAGGACTCCCGTGATTATACCTCAAGGTATAAGGTAACTATTCTGGCTTGATCTTCTTTGGTTTAGTTGTTTCTTTTGATGTTCCTGCAGGTCGGTTCCTTTGGGAGGCTTCTCCTAATGTCCTCGACATTCTTCAGCTTTCCTACAACAAAACCTTTGTCAGATCTCTGAATAAACATCTTAAAATATATCTAAAAATCATACCTTTGAAACATACGTCGGAGGTGGAACCAGGCAACAAACATCTTAAACAATCGTCTTTTAACATACTGTCGGGCTTGGAGCAAAAACTGTTATTGAAATTCTACTAACAAGAAGTGGACTCGGAGTCGGAAGTGGAATAGTGATCGGAACCACATCCGGAATGGAAACTGATTCGGTTTCCTTCACATTTTTTGTTTTCATATTCTGTTTCGGTTTCGTTTCTGCTTCCGCTAAGGTTAACATTATCTTGAAATAAAGCTTCGTACTACAAGTGGAGTCAAAGATGGGATGGAAAATGGAATTGACACTAATCATAAAACACATCCAAAATTCTAAATCAATTCTGATCCCGCTTCCGGCTATGTTGACCATGATGTCATCAACAATTTTAACAATTTAATGCATTACTTCATGATTACAGACCAAGGTCATATTTAAACGAAATGAGGCTTAAAATATAGCATGAAAGAACCATGCCCATATGATCATGGGGCAACTATATTTTAGGGCATCATATTTAATCATTTTAAACGTGATCACAGAAATGCATAAAAACCCTCATCTAGAAAACACAATATAAAAACTAGGGCACAACTTTAACCCTTCCTAATTTAACCAAACGAATGCACACTAAAATCCTAAGTAAAAACTAGATTCTACCAATTCTAACTCACTATAAAAACCTAGATTTAATCTACCTCATTGTAAAACCCTAATTAATCTACACATTTAAAAACCAACACAACATGATGCGATTACAACAAAACATGAAAATAACCACGCTCAAACTCACTAAAACCCAAAAATACAAACCAAAACGAAACCAAGAACAGTAATAAGTAAAGATGCAAACCCACTGAGATAGCGAACTTGCCCAAAAATCAAAACGATCAATCTCAAACAGAGACCACGAAAGTAAAAGAAAGAAAAACGAGAATAGGAACCCTACCTCAAACACAAAACTTGGCAAACCTTCTGAAGAAATTCACAAGCAATGATCTCCTCCTCCTTCAATCGATTCACTCAGAAGAACTCCACTGCTGCTTTACTATTCTCCTTGATTTCTTAACAATGATAATAATAACCCGTTTAATCCTTAATCAAGATAAAATTTGGAGTTTCTACCTATGCATGGCAGTTGTCATTAATGCATTAAACACAGTTAAGCGGAGTCAAAACTGGAGAAGAACAAACACTTCACTACAGTGCAACTTTAGTAAAAATTCAACAACCAAGAAACGACAGGAGCAGAATCAAAATGGAATCTGATTCGGAAACTCAAGGAATTTCCCAACTTCATTCCCGTACCGGGTCCAGTTCCGCCAACAAAGCACAAAACAAAACCAAACACAAAAGCAAAACAAAAAGACCGAAATAATAAAACTTAACAAAAGGACTTAAAGTAAAACCAAAAGTTCAAAGAGCGGAGGCGAAGATAGAATGGATTTTGATTTTGCAATTTCCAATAAACACCAACTTAACATCCACTCCGGATCTGGGTCCGATAAAGACAAAATAAAAGGTTTAAAATAAACTATCATGACAGGGATAGGAACAAGTCTTAAAGGAAGTTTCACAACCCAATTTGGTTCCGGCTCCGGTTCCGACAGACTAAACCAAAGAAAAACAAAGTGTTTGAAACAAAAGACTCCAAATTTTTTTTGAAAATCAACAAAAAATAAAAAACATAAAGGGGGACCCATTTTGACCAAAGCAAAAGATGGGGTGGTTATGCAAGGCATAACGGGTTGCTCACTAGAAACACATAAGGGATCTATGGATTCGGGGTCAGTATCTATCTTTGCTGCAATGATATTAGAGAGCTAGGAACTATCATCATTCCCCAAATACACATAGAACTAGAAGAATGACACAAAGAGAGTGAAAACAAATAAAAACCTTTTGGGTCAACATGGAAGAGATATAGGGTATCTTGACACCTTGTGTCATCCCCAAAAGGAAAACACAAGACAAAAATGTAAATTAAAAGGAAAGATAATGAAAAATCTTTTGGGTCAACATGGAAGAGACATATGGTGTCTTGACACCTTGTGTCATCCCCAAAAGGAAAACACAAGGCAAAAATGAAAATTAAAGGAAAGGATAAGGAAAAATATTTTGGGTCAACATGGAAGAGACATAGGGTGTCTCAACACCTTGCGTCATCCTCAAAAGGAAAAATACAAGACAAAAATGCAAATGAAAGGTAAAACCCAATGAAAAGGAAATATCTTATGAAATATAGAAGAATTTAGGTACAAATAAATGAATTTAGAAAGAGAGAGAACGTCATGGGGGATCACATTACACACATGCAATCAACCAAAAGTAAAAAAAAAGTTAAAGCAAAAAGACTAATAAAGTGCATGTGAATCAACCATCCAACAGGTCATCCACATCCTAGTCTTGTTTAGTATATGCAGAATGTAAATCACTGGCAAGAGGGACAACATCAAGTGTTGTACTAGGAGAATTACTAGGTTCAATACATGGTGCATCACTCAGTTTAGGAGGATCATCACGATTTTTATCATCTAAGCTCATAGAAGAGGAAAATAGCAAATTCAACTCATTATGCAATTGCTCATCAATTTTAGTTGTTTCTTCATCATCATCCAAGTTAACCACAATAGGAGGATGAATGATAATATCCATAGAAGGTTTTGGTCCTTGTTGTGTTGGAGACATAGGATTTTTTGGTTTTGGTAATGGAGGAGGCTCATTGTTTATTTATTTTTTCAAATTCGGATTTTAATTTTCTATGTTGTTCTCTTCATTCATCTTGTGAGAAATAGCATGACGTCTATGCCTACACTCTCTAGCATTTCATTTTCTTTTATTATGATTTTCAAGTTGCGTTTGTGTAGGAGCGAGTTTGTCAACCATAGGTTCCTTTTCCTCTTGTGAGGGAAGAATGAAAGAAACCATGGAAGGTTGTTCAACCACTTTCTCTTTAGATTTATAAATTTTCTTAGGATGAGGATTAGGAATTTTTTGGTTTTCTCTTAGTCTTTTGTAGGAAATAGGCAAGGGATTTTTGATGGATGGGTCTTGGTCAGATGGAAGGGCTGTAAGCTTAATATTGTTTTGTTCAAGAAGCAAAGGTTCAATCATGTGTGGAGGAAATTTTTCAAGGGATAACTTGGCTATGCATTTTGCTTTGAAATTTTGGTAGGATAGGAAAAGGAAGTCCTCACAGGATCTTATAGGTTCCATGGGCTTAGGCCAAAAATAATCTAAGGAAAAAATTTCATAGGAAGATGGAGGTCTAAAGCCACTATGATTCACAGTGAATATTTCATTGCCGACTGGAAACTTTAAGCACTTATGGACAACAGATGGGACCACATTCATCAAGCAAAGCCATTTGTAGCCTAACTTCACAATAAATTGATTTAAATTAGAGATGATGGAAAATGATATATTTTATTTCTTTGGTCCTACTTGTAAATGGAGTGTGATCGAGCCCATCTAACACGATAAAAATCATCATGCATTTTAATCCATGCTTTTTTTTTATCATATCTATCTTGAGTGATTTTATTGACATATAAGTTTTCCTTTGTGATCACATTCTCTCCACAAATGGGATCAATTAGAATCCCAAGAGTGGGCTTGCCATTGATTCTTTCGGGTATGTAAAGAGGACCATCAGGTGCATTTTTCATTGTTTCTTTTGAAGAGAAAGTAATATCAAGAGGCATTATGGTTTGTGTTTATGAGGCTCAATGTCAATCACTCCTATCATTATACTAATAGGACTTTGGTCATTAGTATCCATAGGATTTTGGTCATCATCATCCATAGGATTTTGTTCGTTATTGTTCATGTTATCATCACCCATGTCAATGCTCATCATGTCGGGCTTAGTTTCACTAGCCTTAATAAATGAAATGTTATGATTAGGTATGGGGTTGGTAAATATTAGCAAGTTTTGGTTAGGAGGAGCTACAGATTTATTACCTTTGTCATTTACACGTCCAATTTTAATATGATTAGAATCAATGAGGTCTTGCACAAGATGTTTAAGATGCTTGCACTATTATGTATCATGTCCTTTTTGTTGGTGATAGGCACGATAGGCATTGTGCCTAAATATCAGAGGTAACAACTTTCTAGGGTCAAGAGGTCAAACGAGAGGTAGGGTAAGCATGTTTTTGTTTATTAGATGAGTCATGATATTTTGAAGTGTTTCAAGTAAGGGAATAAATTTTCTTTGCAGATCCCCAAAGATATAAGGATTACTCTTCTCTATAGCAACTACTTGGGTATCAACTTGTTGGTTAGGTTCGGTAGTAGAATTTAGTTGAAGGAAAATTTTATTTTATTTTTTGAAAGGCTAGTAGGTGTTTTGGTTTGAAGGTTCAGACTTTTCAGGATGGGTAGAGATGGTTTTTGATTCACAACTACCTACATAATTCTGATAATCTCGAAGGGTAGTGCACAAGTGCATGAAGGAAGGGAATTTAATCATGGTAAGCTTGTCTCATATCTTACTTTGTAAATTTTCTATGAATATCTTTTGAAGGTGAGAATTGGGAATCTTCACACTAATTTGGGAATAAAGCGATTGGTAACGTGAAATGAATTCAATGACTTTTTCACCCTCATTTTGTTTACATCTCACCAAATAAACTAATGTAATTTCAAAGACTATATGCACTTGGAAATGGTTAATAAAGGCTTCAACAAGTTCATGAAATGAACAAATTGAGCTATTCGATAATGCAGAAAACTAGTCCAAGGTAATGTCTTTCAAGCATCGGGGAAAAAGCTTAGCCAAAAGTTTTTCCTCAAGCATAAAGTCGCTACATAAAGCAGTAAAGGCATTAACATGATTATCAGGATCTCCCTTTCCTCCCTATTTCTCAAATCTAGGGATATCTATACCTTGTGGCACCATAGTTCTTAATATCTCCAAGGATAGTGGGTTGCTTTTGACATAGTATGAAGGTGGAGCATTTTTATTTCAATTTATGGTGGAAACTTTGCATTGAATGGATGAAAGGATTTGTAAAGGGTGGTTAATGATAGGTTCATTGCTTGTGTTTTGAGATGGAGGTGAATATGGTGGTTTTGTGTATGTGCTGGAAGGACAAGTGAATGGATAGCTTGTGGAGGAAATATAAGGTTAGATGCCACATAGGTATAAGGAGCACTAGTGGAAATGTTCAAGGTAGGAAGGACATTGCTAGTTGGTTGCATCATTGTGATCACTTGAGGATTTGTATACGTGGGAATGGAGGTTATGGTTGAAGGGGGAGGAATTTGAGTTCCACCCTGGTTTTGCACATTGTTTGAAGTTTGAGCACCATTGGTGGTGGAAGGAAGGTGTTTTCCAAATATTTGAGCTATGTTACACACAACTTCCATTCCTTCATCACTTTCCATCATGTGGTGAATACTATCTATGGCAGGTATAACCATGTTAGAAATGTTTTCACTACTCATGCTATCTTGTAAATGGGATAGGTCTTCATGCATTTTCATTATGTTTTCCTGAGGGATATGATCAACCATTGTTTGAAAATTTGGCATAGCACTTGTAAGTAAAGTAGGCATAGAAAAAGAGGTGTCAAAGGTATGGTCCATATCTAGTGAACTAGTGCCAACACTAGAAGTAAGAGAGCTAGATAACCCAAGATCCATAATGAGTGTTTTATTGTGTGATGCCATGAGTCTCACACTTAGTCTAACCAAATTATTAGAATTAGGACACCAAGTAGTATAGTTCATGCAAGGGATAACAAAATAAAAAGTGCAATAAATTTTTTTATCTTATGCTTACAATTACACTTGAAATAATAGAAACTCTATAAACTATAACAAAAAACTGAAAGCAACCCATAGAAGCATAGAAGAGCAATTTCAAACCCTAAAAATTGCAAAATCAAAATCAACAAGGACTAAGACACCAATAAGGGCATCTTGGTCCTACTGGTGAAATTTTGAGATTCCATAAGTTGAAACAAAATGCAAACAACCTAGATAGGGTTTTGAGCTAGAAATCCACATAGGGACTAAGATGCCAGGAAGGGAATTTTAGACCCAGTAGAGGTTTTTTTCAAAAAAATAGTAAAATCTCGATTGTTTATAGTGTTCCCAAGTTGCCTACTCAGGAACCTGATGTTTAGAAACAAAAAATTGTGCAAATGAATGCAAGAAAAAGTGACTAATGACAAGCAATTGAACGCAAAGTTGAAATCATTTTTTTCAATTTTGAATGCAATAACAATGATCCTAAATGCAATTAGGATGATTAACAATTGACTTTTCAAATTTTCAATGAGATAAGATGATGCAAGAAAGCAAAAATGCAACCTATATGCACTTTCACTAATAAAAATATGAGAAACCCTAGATGCACTTTCACTAATGAAAGATGAAATGCAAGAATGAATGAAACCTAGATCTAGGACTTTAATGAACTCCAAATAATAAAAATAAATGCTCTAAAATGTCAGGTTCACCAAAATTAACAATGGTGAAAAGTGGATATTAATGATCTAAAATGAACAAAGGTGAGATGAACAGAGGTGAAAAGTGAAAAATGGATATGAACAAAGGTGAAATGTGAAAAATGAATGCTCTAAGGTGTGGGTTCACGTCGGGTTCACCAAAATGAACAATGGTGAAAAGGGGGATGTTTTATAACCTAGGTCATAAAACACCACCTTTCCCCAATTATCATTCAAGAATGTCCTAGGAGCCTAAATTGGATTGAATATCAACCCAAATGTGAGTCAATTCTCAATAAGGAGGACCTAGGAGGGGTTCTTTTAGGCTTTGAAGGGTTCACCACCAAGCAAAATCTTGGAAAATACAACTTAACATTCAACTCACAAAACCTAGTAATGCAAGTCAAATCATGAATACAAATGATGAAATTAAGCAACAACAAGTTAGGGTATGTGTACCTAGGAAGTCTGGAAATTTGATGAGGATTTTGGAAATACAAAAATGTTGTCCAAATGTGCTAGGGAGGACTAAAAGAACCTTACTATTATCTTAGTCTCATTGTTTTTTGAGGGAAATGCAGAATCTTCGAATGTCAGAATAGAATATGAAAGAATCTCTAAAAAATACCCTTGGGAGGACTAAGACACCCTTAGTATTATTTTATTCCCGTTTTGAATTTCTAAAATCTCTTAATGTGATCTTGAGGCTCAATGTATGCACTTCCTTCTTCTCATATCTTAGGTCCTAAAACTTCTAGATCTGGCCTATAGGTGAGTTTTTGGGAATATGACAACTTTGCAACTTTTCACTTCAAATGATCTTCAATTCTTCAACCTAAATCTACAAACACAAACATGCAAGAGAGGAAAAAAATGTTGATTTTTAGTAAATGGGGGTTTGCTTTGGTCAAACCTCTTATTGGTAATTAAACCTTGAAATGAAATGAAATAAATGAGGGAAATGATGAATTAACAAAGTGTTATGTTACAACTCACTAAACCCTTCTTATGAAATCCGCAAACTTGTGTGAGATGGCTAGCTTTAATATAGATCTTGAAATGCTTGAATGCTTGATAGACCTTGACTTGAATTGCTTGCTTGAATCAAAACCCTACATCACAAATGTTAGCTCAAAAACACACATGATGTAAGAATATCATTGATACGATGCTTGAATCTTGATGATGGCTCCAAATGCATGAAGAATTTCTCTTGAATTCTCTTGCGAACTCCAATTTTCTATTATGAATAAATACTCAAGTTGTTAGGATGATCTCATGAATGATTAGGATGAAAATGAGTGAAAGAACCTTGTATTTATACTTATCCATGATTAATATCCCAAAATTTCACTACAACAAGACAACATATGAATTCATTAATTAAAGGAGGCTAAATCCCACCAAGATTTGAAATTAAATCCTGAAAATAACTTGAGGGGGGTTAAGACTCCCTAGGTGGCATCTTAGTACCAAGGCTTGAAACTTGGGGCACATACTCCAAAAAGGGGCCCATTTAAGGCACATTCAAAAATAGGGTCTCGAGACCTTTGGGGGAAAAATATTCCCTAGGTGATGTCTTAGTTCTGACCCAAAAATCAAGGACAAACAACCAAAATCATCAAATTGTCATTTATCCTTTGATGTTTGTCGGGATTAGCCATTAAAAGATATGATTTAATAGGCATGTGGATGCAAAATAGGACCAATTAAGACATAAATAGGGATAAAAAAAGCAATGAGGGCCCAAACAAGTGTGAAAATGCAAGGGCATGCATTTTCCTACACTACATTCTTAATTATTCATATCAATCCCAAAATGGATAGTATCCTTCAGATTTATTATCTAATACATAGTTACGAGGTTCAATGCCAATATGGTGTTCATCAACAATGTATTCTACCTCTTTTGTAGACATTTGTTCATGAGACCATTTCACATCTGGTTAATCTAGAGGTACATATCCCTCGAACTTGTTACTTGAGGAAATTACTATTACTTCTAACAATAGAAGAACTCTAGGGTCCCTAAAGATGAATGTCGGGCTAACACTTCCTTCTGAGGGCATATCCCTGGAAAGTGATAATGACTCATAATTTTTTAGTGAAATAGAGGGTAGGTTGATGTACATAGCCTCCATCTTCATCTTCCTCTTCACATCACTGATCTGAGAAAGTGCATGACTAAATGTCTTGGTGTTTATCAACCAAATGATATTGTCGTAGTTGGTTCCCTTTGTGGTTCTAATGATGGATTATTTTTACTTCTTGGCCTTGAGGTAGTGCTCATTTCCAATTACGAACTTTCGAGTCATTAATCTGAGATGCACCATCTTAGCACAATAATTCACAACAGTAGATACCGTTGGACAAAAAGAATGATGAGCTCATAGGTTCTAGAGCTAAACCTGGTAGCTCTAATACCACATGTAACATGCCAAATGTTCATTGCAGTAAATTTCCTAAGTTTTATTATGCAAGTAAATAAAAAAAATGTAAGAAACCATTACAATAAAAAAAATCATTTTCTCTATTGAAATATATGAACAAAGATGTTATACAGCATATAAAAATTATTTACATTCCATTACAATACTTCTCTAAATACAATATTCGAAGAAATTACAAACTACATACATATATCCAAAGAGCTTCATGACATAAGATATAGATGGTCCAATAATCCACCTTTCAAAACCTTGGTCTTTTGTCGCCTGTTGAGGACAAGAAGCATCACTTAAGTGATTTTCCACCAACCACGTACTTATATGCAATCCCTTGCACATCTATCAATGATAGATGGCCTTTCCCTTCGATGAAGGTATTGGTTGGGTAACCTCGTACTGTATACCACTCTGAGCTTAGTGTTTTATCAAACATGACTAGGATTTATAACCTACACTAGGTAACCCTCATGCATATAAGTAGACATAGTGAACTGACAGTGGAGTCTCGACTTACACACTATTCCTGGTGGAGTCATCGAACACCCCCACTACTTTGCCCAAATTTTTCTCACTCAGTATAATCGAGTGATGGTCTACCATTCACCTACACTATGGCAAGCTTATTTTGACTTAATGTCATTGTGCCTTTGCATAGGAAATCCATCTCCATGAGCAAGCTAACCCCTAGGATAACCTAACTTTCAAACACAACCTAAGGTAACAAAACTCAATAAAAAAAGTACAAATTCCATCCCTTCACTGGAAAACATTCCTAGGAGTAACCTACTATCCATCTAGCATAAATAATCATCTAGTATTGAGCATACCCTAAGCTTGTCTATGTTTAATCATAATTGGTATAAAAACAATACCTATGGAAAACATAACCCATTTACCTTGACTACATATGTCTAGCATATTAATACCCAAGACAAACACTCTCTCCTCTCATGGAGTACTTAGATACAATGCATAAACAAGTAAATATACTCTACTTTTATTTCAAAGTAAATATTACTTTTCACTAAATGCAAGTATCAACAAGACTAGATCATACAATCAAGACAAAAATCATTTAGAAATAGAATAATCAAAGTAGAATGTTTTCATGTTTGTTTAATAGCTTCCCAATTTGACTAGATACAGTCACAACACTTTAGAAAAACAACTCTTTTCAACAAAAAAACTTCTTATCTCTCAAGTTGGTAATTGTTCCTTCTCAAAAGATAACAATAACCCTCTTAAATATCAAGACTCTCTTTCACTAATTGGACAAAATATTGTTGATAATATAGCACACTAATTTTAAAATTAGTTGTACAAGAACCTACGCATAAAAGAGTAAGAATAAGGCATCCCAAAAAAAGAACTCTTTGTTGCTATTTATACAGAAAACAAGCAACTGCTCTACCTACAGTCTAGTCATGAAAATGACAGCTGCAAACATGAAAATCAACACCACTATCATAGCTTAGAAATGTGGTGAATGAGTAATAAAATACTTAACTTGATTACCAAAAGATAGACCCAATTCATGATAGACATTTGAAGAATAACTCAAATCCATGTGACAAAATACAAATGTAGACTTCTATGATAAGCAAACACAAAGGTGGTGTGATTTAACAATGAAGAGAAATAGTCAATAACCAAAGCTTGCCACCTCAATTTGTATTGACTTATTCCATGCTGAGTGTAGACTCATAAAATCATTTGATTTTGACAAAGTAATTTATTGTTTGGATCATTCAACAGTTATTTTAAGAGTCACAACAATTTGTGGTTTGTTGTTTGACCAAGTCCAAGAAGAATTAAGGCGCCAACTTCTTCAATATCGACTTAAACAATAAAGCAGATTGAGGATTGAAGAATGAAAAAAAAGACATATAAATATTCCTATGAATATAGTCATATTTATTTCCAAGTTCAGCTATTAAGTCGCCCAAGATGATCAACTATAAAGCCAATGTGTTAAGCATAATAATCGACTATCATTTATTGTTTGAAACAGTCGAGTTCAAAGTGAGTGATGTTTTAAATGAAATCACCTCATATACATATATATACTTATGTATATATATCCAATTCAATCATATATATATATATATACATATACGTATATATGTATATGTTAACAAATATAGTTATATTATCATAAAGCAATAAAGCATGTATATATATAATCGATATACAACAGAGTATATCAACTTAGCAATAACGTTATCATAATGACATATTGATTGTGTATACATATATATGTATATATTATGCATATATATATATTATACATATATGCTGCTATATATATGTATGGGTATGTGTACATGTATTGAAATATTTTCATGGGCATATCCATTTGCTACCATACATGTATATGGATACATGTATACATATGGATATATGTGCATACATTATATATATAGATAAATACACATTTGAATCACTCATCAAACT
Organism: Sequoiadendron giganteum; assembly: GCA_007115665.2. Classification (NCBI taxonomy): domain Eukaryota; kingdom Viridiplantae; phylum Streptophyta; class Pinopsida; order Cupressales; family Cupressaceae; genus Sequoiadendron; species Sequoiadendron giganteum. The sequence goes on from CM021108.1 coordinate 351,116,691, forward strand.
AATACATAATTTCCATGGTGTTTGATAAGAGACTACGAGTGATATGTCTATAAGTATACATATGCATATCGTTGGTTCCATCAAATAGTTCTATGGGCATAAGAAACTCGTGCATGAGTGTCCATAGGTACGTCTACATATGTACCCTCATGTATGTGTTCCTTGGTGTGTATATTCTATCATTTCCATGCATGTGTGTACACATACACAAACCTCATATAATCCATATATCAATTCAAGCATGGTAACAAGAAGGAAATAATAAGCTCATCAAGTATTCATCACCAAATAATGCACACAATAGTAAACTAGAATTTTACTAAAGCAAACATAACAACTAAGGATGACTTACCAACTTCCCACTTATTATCTCGACTCAATTATTCTAATTGTGGTGTGTGAGCTCATATAGGCTACATTACTGGCTACCTGACCAAGACCTTCCCCGGAGTGATACTTCCCCTCCACTTGGAGAAATTGAAAATGTACCTACAAACACTAACATATGTTCATGAAAGTCAGTTGTTCACAAATATGCAATTTACATATTTTATCTCCAAAGTTAGAATAACACAATATTCATTCATTCACATAAATGCATTCCTTCATATAACATTAAATGAGATGATATTCATTCAAAAGACAGTAATAACAAAGTTCACACACAATTTATTCATCCACTGAATTCACATTACATTCACATTTTACCCTACATAGTAATAGTAAATAGTAAGTACACAATTGGGGTGTAACACCCAAGTTGGTCCGTTCACAACATCATTAGAGATTCTATAACCATTATAGATACCTTTGAGGTGTATTATATCTCACATATATTTTGTGAAGGAAATATGTGTGTTGATTGTTTTGCTAATATTGGGGTTACTTCGGTGCCTAGTGAATGGGATTATGATGACCCTCTACCCCTTGAAGCGAAAAGTATCGTTAATCATGAAATTCAATTGTTACAAGGTGGTTCTCAATTTGTGGTTTAGATGTTGTCACAAAGGGGATTTATAATCTTATGATTATTTATAAATACCTTCCCTTTGATTTTAACTCGACTCCCATTAGTGATAGTGGAAATTATGGGAAGGATCAACATTTAAAGATAATTATGATAAATTGTCTTTTCAAAGTCAATCCTACATGGATTATGGGTTCACAAAGAAGCCCTTTTTCTTGTTTCTGGAAAAGTACGTTGGCTTTCATCATTTGCAAGATTTTTCTTTACCCTTTTCTTGTCAAAATTATGTGTTGTACACCTTGCATAATGCTTATAATGTTTAATTTATTATTATGTGTGTGGTGCACCTATGGTGTCTAGGAGTACTTGCATCACTAGGAGTTATAATGTTGGGGCCACTTTATGTTGTATGCAACATTAGGACTTAATTGTAAAATATAATTATAATATTGGGGGAAAATAAAATATAATAAAGTACCTAATATTAAATGAGGGGTCACATGATTTTGCGATTTCATGGTTTTGGGCACATGGTTTATGTAATATCACTTGGTGGTTTTGTGGGAGCTTGCTTCTATAAAAGCAACCACAAGGGTAGTTGTCTAGGGTTGGAGAGTTTGTTACAGGTTACCAAGTTGAGCTTGTGCATGTGTGAGGGTTTGAAGCATGGCATAGGATGTGTAGATTCATGCTTGGTCACATGGAATGCATGGATAGTTTGTGCTTCAGAAGTTTTCATGGAGTCTCTAAAGATGTATTGTAATGGGTTTTCATTGTTGAATAATGCATGGAGTGTGGATGCTTTTGGAGGTTGATTTTTTTCCCTCTTGAAGGTTTTCCTAGGGTATATATTGTGTCATATTTGATGGGTATGTTGTCTATTCTCTTACATGTGGATTATGAGTACTTATTTGCATTGTTATCTCTTTTGGGTTAAGTGAAAATTGTCGTTAGATGGTTGTAAGTTTTCTAACAAGTGGTATCAGATCCATGATTGTGGTTGGATAACCCTAGGTTGAGAAAAATATTGCTTAAGTTTAAATCTATGCAATGCATGAGAGAATGAAAGGCATGGCAATATATGAGGGTTTTGTAGGTTGTTTATTGCAGATCTGGAGGTTTTGTGTTAGCTATTATAATGGGTTGTTTGAAAATTTGGGGTGTGAAAAATTAGAAAAAAGGGTTTCTTAGTTGTGCATTCAAATGGGATTTTTGTGGGGGAAATTTTACAAATGACCCCCTGAGACAAAATGAACCTCATGGTTGGATTCAGGTTGGTTGAAGACGAATTTTGATATATAATCTGCCCTATTTTGGTTAATGGAAAAAAATGATTTTTTTTATAGAAAAGTCATATTTGCAAGACGTACAAACATCATTTTTCAGAAAATTAAAAATCAAAAATTAAAAAAAATCCAAAATAAAGAAAATTGTCCTATCGGTAAAATATTACTGCAAAAATAAATAAATAAATAAATAAAAACGAATTTAATAATAGGGTGGTATAGGGTCTGGAGACCCTACCCTTTACCCTTGCATCATTCAGAACTGTATATCACTCCCAACTCATGCCTTTCTGTCTTTAACTGCCATAAGTACAAATCTGTCATTGTGTGTGGGCCTTTATTTAAATGGTTTTAAAGCTTTCACTAAAAAGGGTCGTATAAGTTTCTTTTATGAAAACTTTAACATATATAAACAGGTTAAAATCAAAACATATGAACCACCCCCTTCTTTTTCATGTTTATTAAAGATTTTTTTTAAAATATATTAAGAAGGAAATCCGCCACTTTTAAAGTTGAAGAAAATATTTGAGTTTTATTTTTGGAGTGGGACCCACCTGAAATTGCTTATATAGTTTAATTGGAGTAGTCTTACTCCAAGAGGCATAATTTTCACCCATGATGTTTCTTGTGCATTAGATACTTTGGCATGTCATGATGGTTTACGCAGGTGCATTGTTGGTGGTGTTGGATTGGATCCTGATTATTGTTGTGGCAATGTATCTTCTTGGTATGAGGATCATGGTTTTACTTTTCCTTTTGGGATCTCTTGTTACATTTGAGTTCTTTGATTGTGTGAGGGACTTTGGTTGATCTTCATGAGGAGATTGTTATCATGATGTCACAGATAGCTTGATTACACTTTTTAGTGGGAGCTTTGGACAGTGATGGATTAGCAGTGTTGGATATGTTTATGATGGTTTGGCGGTTGTAGGTATCTTCTTGGCTTGGATTTTTTGGTTCTACTTTTTATGTTACTGACAGTTAATTTGTGTGTAGACCTGGATGATATTCATGGAGAGGATGGTAGTCATGATTTAAAGTGTAGCTCATACCACGGTTCAATGGGATTTGTTAGTAGTGACGTGGATGAATCATTGGTATGGTTATCTTCATGATTGGATATATGGTTTTTCTTGGTTTAGAGTGTTTACTAATATGTCATGGCTTACTGTTGATGTGCACTTAGAATTTGGAATGGTACATGCTCTCTTGAGATGAGGATGTTTATATATGTTATGGTGCATGTGATCTCCTAAGAGGAGATGGCTAGATCATGGATGTCATGGTTATGTTCTTGATTCATCTATTAGGACTTTGACTATTGATCTTGGTGGTTCTCTTGGTATTAGGTGCATTGACCATTTGCTTGATTACTTCATGGTGGTGCTATGTTGCATTTGGATTTTGGCATGGATTGGTTGGTTATAGGTACTCATGGATACTTGGAGACATAGGTGAGGCTTGAGTTCTCTTATGGTTAGATACATGTGTTGAGATGGTTACTCTTGATGAGATTTCAGCAAGAAGTCCAAGGAGCCTACACCTTGGTTGGACGTGAGTTCAACATGGACCTATGAGGAGAGTGTTCTTGGTTGAGTCGTGATGAATTGGATATCCTGGAGGAGCATTCCCATTCCCCACTCTTGGTGTAATCGACGGTTCACTTGTGAGATGTTATGGTTTGGTTATCTCCTTATATATGTTGAATTTAGGAGATGGTTTATTGGGTTGCTTTCCTTAGTTTGGGAATGGGTACATTGAGTTTGATCTTCTTGTTTTTGAGATGTTTACATCCATGATTAGTTACATGATACATATGTTATCTTTGATCTTGGTGATTGGACAACTGGATGTGGTTATGGATTTTTCTATGGGGTGTTGTGGAGGAGATCATTCTTGACATAGTTGGCATTTAGAGGTGTGTGTAGGAGGACATGCTATAGGTATTTGGTTTGTAGGTTTTGCATATCATTGTGGATGTTCCTTGGTACTACATGTTTACATCTTCTATGTGATTTTGTTAGTAGACTTGGTATGCCTTGATCACTTGTGATGGTGCCTTGTTTCTTGAATGTTAATGAAGCAACACGTTGAATGCACTCATGCCAGGTTTTCATTCATCTGGACATTTCCCATGCAGTGTGAACTCCTAGATGTGTATGTCACTCTTTGACAGGTTTGCACATGGATTTTGTTCTTACAATTTATGGGTGGATATGTGATGGCATGAGTTTACTATGTTATGTATACCTTAAAGGTATGGATAGTTGGATGTGTTGGAATTTTCTATGGGTGTCATTTTAGCTATTGGTGATTCATTCTTGACAGCTACTAGTACATATTCATTACATTTGGATTGAGTGTTTGTGTTTTGAGATATCAGTTTGAGGCAGGTTTATGCTTCTTTGTGATAGCTAGTGTGACATCTCTTTGGATGTGTTCTTATCTTAGTGCATTGGCATGGTGGAGGATGAGAGCATTCATGGATGAGATGGTGGTCACCTTGGGTCTTGTTACTATTATCTTGATGGAGCACATGGAGCACTTGGATTCCAGGATGGTACATGTTGCCTATGGAGTTTATTATCTTGATGTTTGAGCTTACTTATTACCCCTTATGCAATGTATACAACACATGGGAGATTGCTAGAATTAGGTGTACACCTTTCATAATGCTTATAACTTTTAATTTATTTCTATGTGTGTGGTGCACCTATGGAGTCTAGGAGTACGTGCATCACTAGGAGTTATAATGTTGGGGCCACTTTATGTTGTATGTAACATTGGGACTTAATTGTAAAATTTAATTATTTAATATTGGGGAAAATAAAAATATAATAAACTACCCAATATTAAATGAGGGGTCACATGATTTTATAATTTCATGGTTTTGGGCACATGGTTTATGTAATACCACTTGGTGGTTTTGTGGGAGTTTTCTTCTATAAAAGCAACCATGAGGGTAATTGTCTAGGGTTGGAGAGTTTGTTGCAAGTTAGCAGGTTGAGCTTGTGCATGTGCGAGGGTTTCAAGCATAGCATGGGATGTGTGGATTCATTCTTGGTCACATGGAATGTATGGATAGCTTGTGCTTCAGAAGTATTCATGGAGTATCTAAAGATGTATTGTAATGGGTTTTCATTGTTGAATAATACATGGAGTGTGGATGCTTTTGGAGGCTAGGTGTTTTCCTCTTGAGGGTTTTCCCAAGGTATATCTTGTGTCATCTTTGATGGGTATGTTGTCTATTTTCTTGTATGTGGATTCTGAGTACTTATTTGCATTGTTATCTCTTTTGGGTTATGTGAAAATTGTCATTAGATGGCTACAAGTTTCCTAATAGTTTTGTTATGGTTTTTGGCTTCCATGAGGGAGATAGAAGTAGGATTGTATTGGTTTCTTGCAAAGATAGTAAGAGTAGTGAGAAGGTTTGGAGAATCTTGATGGAAGGTGGAGCTACCCCTTATATTGAGAAGTTGTGTGACTTTGATTCAAATATTTCTAAAGCCTTTGTGATTGGTTGGAAGGACAAATTTCTTAAAGTGTATGGAATGGAAATTGACATCATCGAGGATCTTATTGGTAAGATAAAGAGTCTTCCAATGGAAGGAATAAAAATTTATAGAGATAGGAAAGCCTCAAATTTTGCTTTGAAACTCTTTGTCAATGATAATGAGAGGGATAGGCTAGTCAAAGTGGCTTGTGGAGGGTACGACAGGAAGTCGGTCAAGCCCATTTGGGTAGACATGGTTATTTCCTTGATGAGGTAATTCTCTTTGGATGGTACATTTTCAACACTCTTTGGTTACCATTTCATTCTCTTGAATCATTTTAGGCACAAAAGGTTAATCCCATTTCCTTACTATTTGTTGGATTTTCTAGAAAATGGGATTAAAGAACATAGAAGAAGCCATAGGAACCCTATCTTACATGGGTAAGTGCAAGAAGTTGAGTCCATGAAATGTGGAAGTTTTTGCCTTAGCCAAAAAAATGAAATTGACATTACAAAAACATGATTTCATTTAGGTTCGAGATCCCGAGCCTAAACTCGAAAAATAGGATCCTTTTTTTTTTTAAATGAGATCTTGTTTAAAATGGGATCTCATTTTTAAAAATATGGAAATTTTCCATTTTTGGCAATTTTCAAAATGGGATCCCGTTTCGTAAAAGCATAAAAAATATTTTTTATAAAATGGGATCCCATTTTTTAAAATGTGAATTCTTGGTCGGGTTTATGCTTTGTTTTTTGGTTCGGGAAAAGGTTCGGGGATCTGAACTTAGGCCCTGGACCTGGTTTGACCTGCAATTTGAAGTTCTTAGCAATGTCACAAGAAAATAGTGACTTTGGGCATACGTTTGAAGACATTTTTTGTAGAATTTTTTGACGAAATTAAAACCCATTATAGATGAGATAGTTTAGATTCCAAATATGTAATTTTTTTTACAATTGGATTGATTTTTTTATTATTCATTTCATTTCTAATGAAATAGGTCCATAAACTTGAATTATTAGGGTTTTTTAGTATTTTAATAACTTTTGATTAACATAATGTTTTTACAAACGGATTGCATGAAAGCATACTTCAGACAATTCTTTTTAATTTAAAAAAAAAATCAAAAAATAATAAGTTTAGGTCATCTTATGCATGACGTGCATGGCGATTTTTCAAAACACCAAATATGGCTAGTAAAAAATTAATAAAAAAAAAAACAATAAAAAATTACAAGAAAATATGGAAAGTGTGCTTCAGTGAGTTAAAAATATTTTCCCAAAAGGATTTAGAAAAATATGATTATTTAGGTCAAAATATGGATGATGTACACATGCATGGTATCGTAAAAAAAATGGCTTTTAAACAGTGGGGTTTAGAAACGCCTATTGAAAATTAATTTGTATCATTTGGGTATTAAAATAAATTACATATTTGGAAACTAGACTCTGAGTACTAAATTTTAGGATCAATGACTTTTTCCAAGATTCCATCTCTAAGTGCTTCAAATTTTAAGGTCAAATGTGTCAAATCCTGAAAATCAAGGAAAATAGTTCCACTAAATGGCCAAAAAGTGGACTCAACTTCTTGCGAGCACCCACATGAGGGTTTGATTTTGTTGATAATATAAAATTTTAAGTCCTTCTATGTTCCTAAAGAACATAAGAAATTTCATAAAACCGATCTTGTTAAGAAATCTAAGCAATTGTCAAGGTATGACATTGGTGTGGAAGTGGATGATGATGAGTGGGAAGAGGAGGGGTTTGAGGATGATTTGATGGAAATGTATTCTGATTTCCTTGCTAATTTTAATCCCAAGCTAAAGAAAAATTCCAAGAAGAAACTCTAACCTTCTTGGTTAGGGGATTCTCAAACTGGTTGCAAGGATGAAGAAATGAACTTACCCTCCTCTGTCTCTAATAGAAAGGATTTGAAATCTACCAAAGATACTAATGAAGGTTCACTTGTTAAAAGGAAGACTTCTCCACTTGATAGTGTTGAGGGTAATAAGGATAAGTAGGTGGAAAACCACTCTTCTACTACCAAGGATATTGTACTAGAGCCTCTTTCTGGTTGTAAAAGGAAGAATACCTTACCGAGTATTGAAATTATTTTGGGTATTAAGGATAAGGGACGGGCCTCTTTGGCTGCTAAGAAGAAAATGAAATCTGGTAATGTTGAGGAGGTTGGTGAAGGAAATGTGGTTGGCAAGGTTGTAGATGAGGATGATGGACTGATCAAGTCTTCTTCGATTGTTATAAAGGAGGCCCCTAGACCCATAATTAAAATTCCTAGTGAAGATTATGGAAAAGATAACTTGGTAAGTTTGTTTTGCAGGATGACACTCAACAAGAGACTCTAAATGATCCCTTTGATGACCTATTTGGTGATATATCAATATTTTCAATTGTAACAGAGATGAACTCAACAATATTTTCAGTATGGCTAAGGATGGTACTGTTATTTTTTTAGTCTGTTCAAATGGTTTTTCACTGAAGTGAATCAAATAAATTTGAAATTGTGTTCCATGATCAATAAAGCTAAGAAAAACACCAACAAAGAGGAGGATTCTAGAGTCTATGATCAAAATACTAAAATTTTGGGTATCCTCTAAGATGTGGCAAATGATGTGCTTTTTATGAAGAAGAAATTTGAATCTAGAATCTTAATTTTGGAGGAGAATGCCTTTAAAGTGTACAATTTTTTTGACAAATAGGTCAAAGTTAGTCAGACAGTGCTTCATAATATTATTCAAGGTCTTAACCTTCTCAATGAGAAAGATATAAACTGGAAATGGGAGGTATTTGATTAGGTGAAGAAGGTTGTTGGTGGAGAGGTGGATGTGATGAAGGTGCAATAAAGGTTCTACTACAGGCACAAGTCTGAGTATCTATACTCAAATTAAGACCAAGAAAACCTTAGAAATCCCGATGAAAGAGTTTTCCAAGGTGGTGGACATGCATGAGCATATCATTTCCCAAGATCTAGATGTTACAAAGATTATAAAACATTGCAATAGGTTTTTATTTTTCTAATGTTTTGATGTTGGTTTGTAGAGTCCCCACTACTGTCTAGTAAACTTGGTGGCAATCACACAATTCAGAGGGAAAACCTAGTTGAACAGTCCACCTAACATTTGGAAAGACCTTCATTCAATTATCAACCAGGGCTAGTAGGCTTGTGATGGTATTGGCACTGTATGTGCTTTCAAAGACTTAAGATAACCTAATTCATCATAATACATATGTCACACTTGCTGAAAAATCATAAACCTACAAAATAGTAAAGAAAGTAAAGTTGTCGCTATTGCTACGAGTACCTAAAGTATAAGACTATAACTCAATATTGTTCAGGAATGAATGTTCTAAATTAACTGAACTGATAAATAAATCTATACTACACTCTGTAGTACAACACACTAAAGCAATTACAATATAATTATGAAACATGATTTGTTCATGCATTCATTAATGACTGAAACACAAAGGAATCTGTTTGACATAAATTGCATTTATGAAGTAATAACTAAAATAAAAATAAAATGGAGTGAAGGATACTTACCTTGAGTGGCCCTTGCTCAAGTAGTTGTCTTCACTAATCTAAACCAAAACTAACTTCTTAGATCAACACAATCATGATAACTCAACCATTCATTGCATAAATCCAAAAGATCACATAAGATTTTGATATATCTTATTTATTCAAAACCTTGATTGAAAAATAACATTTTCTACATAAGGAATAACAACTAACTAAAAAGTATCTGACAACTATAATTTCTCTAAAACAAAAACCAATTAACTGACTAACTCCTAAACCTCAACCACCGAGCTATTCATATAGGCATGTGGGATTTTTATTGAAATAGGACTCTAAACCAAAACCATTAACCACCACTCCCTAGATATCATAGAATCATAATGACTCAGTAATCTAAGTTGCAACTGAAAAGGAAGAAGAGTCCTAATAGGATTATAACTCTATTGTAACATAACTAAAACATTTGATGCTCAAATCGGTAATGTTAGAATCCCAATTATAACAAAGTTCTTATCCTCCAATGTCTTTATTGGACATCATAATGATTCCCAACCATCTTCATTAAGTGCCTCCATGATGTATTTATTGTGCTCCATATATGCTGGAACCTCCCCCATTTTTCTATTCATGAACTCCTTTAGCTGCAGGTTGCACCTCGTAGTTGATGTTGGCTCAATCCACCTTCTCTACCTGTAAGAGTTAGTTCACAAAACATGCACACAATACTAAAAAATAATAGACCTAAAAAATTATTCAATATCAGTCTCATGAATGTGCGTGGTGCATTAGTTGACCAAAAAGGCATTACTAACCACTCATACAAACCGTCATTTGTCTTTAATGTAATTTTCCATTCATCACCCTCTATGATCCTAATATGATGAGAGCCACTCTTCAAGCCAATCTTTGTGAAATATTTGGCGCCAATCAAACAATCCATAATGTCATTCATCCTTGGTAGCTACATTTGGTACTTGATAATGATCTTTTTGATAGCTCTTGAGTCTATGCACATCCTCCATTCTCCATATTTATTTGGTACTAAAAATTCTAGTACCACAGATGAGCTTAATTTTTTTCTAAGTAGTCCTTTCCTTAGCAACTCCTACACTTGTCTATTGAACTCCACATTTTCTATTGGTGTCATCCTTCCCAAGGAAAATTTCTTATCTAATTCTCCTCCATGTCATGCACCATATGAACCATGCTATAACTAATTGATAATCCCATTCCATCTCATAAGATTACAATTATAAGAATTAATAATAATTTTCACCTTATGGATGCAAATCTTAATGCAATATTTTGTATCGGTACACCACCCTGCACACTCCTTATTTTTTTAGTACAATAATAATCTATCCTAAAATTATATGGTCTAGTAGTCTACAACCACCTATCTACCTCATAAAATAAAATGAAGAATAAACCATACATCCCATAGTGTAACTATCATATTACTTGTTAGAAAATGAAAAGTGTGTCTAAATCCCACCTCTAAATAAGGTTGGTCAACATATAATGTCATAATCAAGTATTAGAAACTACCTTATACATCAAAATCCTACATTTTATTCCATCTTATTCTTGGCCATTAACATATCCAACAAACATATACTCTATAATTATTGAACGTATTAAATGGTTAGAAGAATGAAAAAAGGGAAATAAATTGTCATATCTATATTTATATAAATTTCAAATTCACATGATATATATTTATCATCTTTACTTATAGAGATTACAATAGGTTATGATTTAATGATAGGTGGTTCAATTAATTTGTATACATGATTTTTTGATTTCTTAGTGATTTATATGATCTATTTTACAAATATTTATTATGTTCATTGATTCATCATCAAATACACATGCATAATTATTAGTGTCACTCCACACATACATAAGCACAAAAAAAGAAAAAAAGAAAACAAGAACATATAAACATCCAATCATTGAGGTCATGGGATAGCATAAAAAATTATATATTATAATCAAATGTTCCAATAGTAAATATAATTAGTAAATACATTTATCATTAATTCTAAGCTAGGGGAGGTTGCCTTGAGGATCCCTCTATCTAGATCCAAATTTAGACTAGATTACCACCACCATAATCCCTCAACATCATTAGATATCATTTTATACATAGGAAATATATGCTTGTGAGAATGTGTAATCTTAAAAGATGCCATTAGTCATCATGATATCTAACTTTGGTATGTGTCTATGTGAGCTCTATTTGAAATCTCTCTATCAACCTATGTAGTTTCTAGTGTTAACACAATGTATCCCTCTCTTCTTATAGTTTCACAATCTCTACTTAGCCTTAGTCTCCTCAAACCATAGCACACCCACCTCTATTAGGTCATTATCTCTCTTAGCCTATTGCACATGGAACACTTAGTTGTGGCCATTAGCAAGGATATTGATTCCTAAATCAATGGATCAAGTAATGGAGAAATGCAACCAAAATATTGATAAATCTCCTAATTTGATTTGTTGTTAATACTATAAAATCACCAATCAAGTGCACTAATGTGGTCAATATGTAATTGTAAGAGAGGGGGACCACCCGCATCAAGGCTCCAGATCATGGAAAGCTGAGATTGGAGGGCTTCCCTAACTTACTCACTCTAAAGGGGTGTTTCAGATAGAGGTCAAGAATGATGAGAACTATAAAGTACTTCTGTCACTCTTCAAACCCGAAACCCAATTTTAGGCTAGGGGAGTTGGTTTTTGGAGTTAATATTGTACCTTAGAAAACTATTTTTTTGAGGATGACAATGTAGTTTTGGGACGACAGCGCGATGCGCTGGCATCTCTCAGGTGCACTGGTGTCTATACGACCAAATGACAAAAAGTACAATAAACTATTAGAAAACAAACTAACAACCTAGCTAGTTATTCTTAAACAAATAAAATAGAACAATGAAGTATGAAAAGTACAAATGAAGGTGATAAAGTAGATAAATGAAAGCTAAAGTAATGAGAATGATCTCACCAAGGTGCCAGTTCTCCAGCTAGCTCCAAATGCACTCTCACCTACACATAAGAAAGAGGGGAAAATGATTGGGGCTGTATAGAGGTCTACCTCAGTCAGACCCCTATTTTGGTGTTCTCACCTCCACAGATAGCCAAATAACAACGAGATAGAAATATGTGATAAAGAGGTAAAAAAAGTAGAAGTTACAATAAACACTACAAAATAGTAAAGTGCTACTCAACCAAATCAAAAAGGAGAGGAGTGAAATGTTACCACCTCCACCCAAAAGCTCACTAGCTAATGGTGGAGAATGCGAACTGGGCAAGGTCACCACAACCTCAACTGTGATGAAGGGAGGTCTCACAAGACTCCAAGCCCACACTGCTATGGATTTCTTCACACTTGTTATATGGATTTGATGGAGTGTTGCTACTACTATGGAGTATTGAAGTGCTTGAGAATTCTTAGAGATTGCTAGAGCTTGTGAAGAGATTAAATGAATGAGAATGAATTAATTTGAAGGAAGAAGTGGGAAGAATCTGCCATTTTTAGGGTCGGTTGGTCGAAGAGGGATGTTACAATCGACCCCAATCAAAAGTGTAACGCCTCTCCCAACTTTAGACACAAGAATCTATTAAGGATGGTAGTGCATTGCACAGAAATTTGTGCACCACACATGCACCCCTTAAAAATATTCTCCCACTGACACAACATATAGATGCAAAGTGAAAGGAAGCCAGTTGGCTGATGTGGAACTTTGCCTTTGGATTTGGCTTTCTAAGGTGAGGATGTGCGAAACGGGAATTTGTGTAAGGGGTGCAAATTCACTCCTATACATTTTCCCCCACTTTCGCAAACATGATTACTAATGAGTGCTTCGATAAAGTAGATCAAAGAGTTAGTAGGGTTTCAAATTTATACCAGAACCATCGAGGAAGCAAACCATAATTTGGTGAGCTCAAAAGTGCAAGACAGAACAAAAGACTCCATAGCCTTATAGAAATATGAAGCTGCATAAAGTACACCAAAGGCCCTCATACCAATGATGGACAAATCCCTCAGGATGAAAGCATCTTACAGGCCTACAGACCTGCAAGTAGATAGTCCCCAAGATCTCTCACATGAACGAAGCCCCATGAAGTATGTGCCTTACATGCCCACAGACTGCAAGAAGGTATCCCCCAAGATCTCTCACATGAAGGAAACCTAGATGAAAGTTCCTTACAAGCTCGAAGACCTGCAATAAGGAATCCCCAAAGATCTCTTTCAATGAGGAAACCCAAAGGAAGGGACTCCGCAGAGTCAAATTTGAAAGTGATTTTACAAGCGCACCTGCAAAGTGATATGTTTACCCATAGATAAAGTATGTCCAAAAATAAAGCGGCCATGTAGGTAGTCAAGCTGACAGTCAAGCAAACCATCAAAAAATTGGAAGGCTTTCAAAGGGGTCCCTCAGGAACCCGACGTGAAGAGGGGTCCACTCAAGGGACGCGTTTTTTGAAAGTGTAAAAGAGACAGTTTTTTCTCAAATCGACTCATCATCAAGGAATCATTTCGAAAGATGTTTAATTCATCAAGGAATTCGAAAGGAAGAAAATGACCTCTCATGAGGAGAAGGTCAAATTTTCTTTTACCTTGGAGAAAATTTCTCAAATTATTTTTGTGTGAACCCATGATGAGGGAAACACGTTTCGTTAGGGGTCCAAGTCGAGAATATGATTCTTGAAAAGGTTTACAAAGATTCTCGAGAAAAGATTCATTGGAAATGAATGTGTTTTCTGAAAATTGGAGTATCATAGAAATGATGTCACACGTGAGAGGGAAAACTCAAGCAAAAAAAAGAGTGAAAGAGAATAAATCATAAACAAATGACACATGGCGATCTGGTTTCACGGGGTCTTATTTTCTCATGCTTATATAAATAATAGGTAATCATGGTGCAAGGAAAAATATCATCAATCCCCAACCAGATCAGGAAGAGTGCACAGAAATCAAAGTAAAAATTAAAAATTGGGTCAACATGGAAGGGAAGCCTAAATTACCACAACACTTTGCATCGTCCCCAATTTTTTGAAAATCAAATAGAAACATGGAAGAATGATGATATAGATAGAAGAAGTTTTATAACAAAAAATCACTCTTGTATCCCAGCACTAACAAGGGTGACAAGGGTCATCCAGGAACACGTAGCACAAGTATGGGGGAACACATCACAACACACACACATCTAATCTAAAGATAAAGAAGAGGCCTCCCCCTAACACTCATCAACTAGGAGGTCAGTTGCTTCCCACTCTAGATCATCATAAAGGGAAGGACGACGAGCCTACAGTGGTGGAAGATTAAGGGGAGGAGCTTCCGACCCTCCCATGATAAGGGCCAACGAAGAAGGCCCCATAAGGTCTTCTTTGTTGGGCTCTTGTGGAGCTATGGTCAATAATTTCATGAATATCACTGATAAGGCTAGAACTTCATCCAAAGAGTTAAATATGCACTTCACATGAGTACCATATCATACCTCAACGAACAAAGAGGACTCTGCCCGAGATTCACTACTTGGCTCACCGAGTGATTCAGCAACAATGACGAACTCATGAGAAGCCAGAGTTGGCCGCATCACTAGGATGGAACAAGCTAGTGTAGGACTACCCTTCAAAGAAGGTGGGCTCCTCTTATGCCCTCCATTTCTGGAAGGACCAACCTCTATCTTAGGCTTCATTGGGGGATGGGGACTCCCCACAAATGAGGCAAGAGGTGTAGAGGAAGAGGAGGAGAAAACTATACCATCAAGGTATTCGACATGTCTATGGGATTTGGGAAAGGTGCGATGTTTGAAAGGGACATCAACAAAGGTGACTGAACCAAAGGAGCGATGAACACCTGCACCTTCTTGGGGTTAGGTGCATTCATACTCACAATGGAATTCAAAAGTGATACAGAGCTTGGTTGAATGGAGGAAGAGGGGAGGAGAGAGGAGGACACAACAGGAGGCCTCGATACAGGGGTAGTCGAATCCTCATCCTTTCTTTGCAAAGTGGCTTGCTCAGTCATGAGATTCTTTCATTGGTGCTTGTATTCATGTACAAGATGGTTCATGTGACTCTTTGAGCTAGAGGCTAGGAGCTACAAAGGAATGGGAGGCTCCTACTCATCCATATGTGTGTCTACTATAGTCATTTCTGGTGGAGGGACAATTTATTGAATGGGAGTAGGAGGAGCAGGTTGAGAAAGAACGGGGGGAGTCGATTCTAGTGCCTCAACAGCGAGCCTCTTCCCTTTTACTATTTTTGGAGCTAGAGCAATAGGAGGCCGTAGAGGCTCAAACATAGAGGATTCTCCATGGGGACCATTCCTTTTACCATATTGAATGGGCCTAGGCTCCGTGGGTAAAATAGGAAGATTAAATGTGGGACGCTTAGGATTTCAACAAGTGAGCACCATACGATTCTCTCGCAAGCACAGAACAAAATTTGATGTTGCCGAAGGAGGGCGAGAGGAAGCGTCGGTCTAAACAGTGGAAGAGGAACAAGAGGGACCCTAAGAGGGATTTTCTTCTTCTCTCCTATGGGCCTTGGCAACATCATTGTCATATTTTAGGCATGCCCTATGAAAAACATCATAAGGTGTCAAGCACCCTTTCTTGTACTTTTGATATGTTTGATACAAGAGGTCCTTCCTAGGAGGAAGAGGACCAACAGGTGCATGTCAAAAGTAATCTAAGGAGTAGCTATCACACGCAATTGGTGGTTTATAACTAGTGTCATGAATCACATGCACTGACCCCCATAAATGAACTTCAAAAATTTGTGCACAACTAAGGGAAATGTGTTTATAGCTACTAGCCAAGGGATACCCATCTTCACTTTGAAGAGTTCAAACCCCAAGATTATGTTAAACAATAGGTTTATAGACTTAGGTCTGACAAGGACTAACAACACGATACTACCCAAGGGAGGTACATAAATTATGTTATGCGTACGAATGGTGCTCACAAGTGCATTGTACCCATCTTTGTGCATGAAGTTAGTTAACTTAATCTCCTTGGTTATGATATTCACCTGAGACGTCTGGTCAATAAGAACACCTGCTACAATGTTCCCATTGATGCGTGCAGGAATATAAAGAGGAGATGATTCTCTATTGAAGCCCATCAACAAGTCCTATGAGGTGAAGGTTATAATTAGACCACCACTTGTAGACTACTTAGAGAGGATAGGTTGATGTAGAAAATAGGCCATCACACACACTAAACGATATTCTCATAAAGCCCCCCAAAGGTTGTAAAACAGAATAGTGACCCACTTAAGGTTTCGTTGCACAACACTTGTGAACCCTTTCGACTATGCCTACTAGGGTTCATAGGCTGGGTTACAAGGCGAATAGCCCACAACGCTCACACCTGTAATGCTCCTAGAACACAAGAAAAGGAGCTTTCAGTACTCATAAACAAAACCAAAATAGTTCACCAGAAGTGTAAGAGAGGGGGACCACCCGCATCAAGGCTCCATGTCATAGACAACCAAGAGTAGAGGGCTGCCCTAACTTACCTCACTCTAAAGGGGTGTTTCAGATAAAGGTCGAGAATGATGAGCACTATAAAGTAATTTTATCACTCTTCATACCCGAAACCCAAGTTTAGGCTAGGCGAACTCATTTTCAGAGTTAATATTGTACCTCAGACAACTCTCTGTCTGAGGATTGTAGCACAATTCTGGGATGATAGTGCAACACACTGGTGTCTCTCGAGCGTGTTGGCGTTCATACGACTAGAGGACAAAAAGTACAATATAAACTGAAAAAAAAACTAACAGCCTAGCTAGTTATTCTTAAAGAAACAAAATAGAACAATGAAGTACAAAAAGTACAAATGAAGGTGATAAAGTAGACAAATGAAAGATAAAGTAACGAGAAAGATCTCACCAAGGCGCTAGTTCACAAGCTAGCTCCAAATGCATGCTCACCTACACACAAGAAAGAGGGGGAAATGTTTGGGGATGTATAGAGGTCTACCTTAGTCAGACCCCTATTTTGGTGTTCCCACCTCTACGGATAGCCAGATAGCAATGAGATAGAAATATGTGATAAAGAAGTAAAGAAAGTAGAAGTTACAATAAACACTACAAAATAGTAAAGTCATACTCAACCAAATCACAAAGGAGAGGAGAAAAATGTTACCACCTCCACCTAAAATCTCACTAGCCAATGGTGGAGAATGCAGACTTGGCAAGGTCACCATAGCCTCAACTGTGATGAAGGGAGGTCTCAAAAGACTCCAAGCCCACACTACTATTGCTTGCTTCACACTTGCTATGTGGAGTTGATGGAGTGTTGTTGTTGCAATGGAGTGTTGAAGTGCTTGAGAATGCTTAGATATTTTTAGAGAGTGAAAATAAGATTGATAGAGCTTGTGAAGAGATGAAATGAATGAGAATGAATGAATTTGAAGGAAGAAATGGGAACAATCTGCCATTTTTGGGGTCGGTTGGTCAAAGAGGGACATTACAAATCAACCCCAATCAAAAGTGTAATGCCTTTGCCAACTTCACATGCAGGAATCCGTTAGGGATGACAGTGTGTCACATGAATGTCTGTGCATCATGCGCGTGTCCCCGACAAATATTTTCCCATCGACACAACATACAAATGCCAAGTGGAAGGAAGACAGTTGGGTGATGTGGAATTTCGCCTTCGGATTTGGTTTTCTAAGGTGAGGATGTACAAAAGGGGAATTTGCATAAGGGGTGCAAATTCACTCCTATACAGTAATATACCTCAAATAAAATTATTTTTAAATTTAAAAATATCTAATCCAAACAAACTTAAAACATAGCAAATCGGGTAGACCAAAATGAACACCAACATACTTCAAAATGAAATCAGTTATTGTGCAACTGAAGAATTATTTTTTATAAATATTAACATGGTCTTACATACATTTTTTTGTCAAATACATTAGATAACAATAATGAACAACTGCAACAAATCTGGAAATTTGGAAATAGATGCAAATCGGGTAGAAATAAATATACACCAAAAATATTCTAAAATGACATAAAAATATGTATAACTAATGTAGAATGTTTCATTACTAGAATATCACTATGGTTTCATATAAAATTTTCTCATATACATCAGGTAATAGAAATGAGAATTTTCTACAAATTACATCAAAAAAATATCTAAATTGGAAGCTCAAACACCTACAAAACTATTGCCAAATCCACACAAACTCTCAAAAATTCACACAAATGTACTAAATAAAAAGGTACACAAAAATACTATAATAACATTAAAATATGATGCTAACAATATAAATTGCAATCTTAAACCCAAAATCTAAACTATGCACTCCAAACTACACCAAACTTCTGCAATAAAAATGGAACAAGAACACAAAATGGAAAGCTTTTAGCACGTTGATAATCCTTGAATGAAACTATTCTTGGATACCCTTTTTTAATATTGTCTTTGAGCCTCAACCCCTAATTTTATCATCCTTGGAGATTCATCCTTCATCAATTTACCAACCTTTGAAAAATAGTCACAACCTATGAGAGAAAACAATGCATAGAATGAAATGATACTTAGGAGACAAAATCAATAATATATAAGACCCCTTCCAACACCAACTTGGCCACCCAAAATCCAATTCCCCAAATGGGGGATCTTTCATGCCTCAAATGTAGCTCCCGTCATAAATAAATTACACACAAATTGCCAAGTGTTGGCCCCTATCTTACAACATTAAAAGACAAAAATGTCTATTACTTGCTCTATCCAAAAACCCATGCCCAACGTGGACCCATAATAATAATTTATAAATATTTATTAATTTATCCCCAACAATGATTCAAGTAATTCATTTTGAAAACCCAAATTTCTCGATTCATATCCAAGTCTCAACTTGCTACTTAGGAAACCATATTTGCTATATGTTATTTTAGAAAAAGGGACATGATACAATATTACAACTACCCACTCAACTACTATACTTAAACATCACATATATGTTATGAATATTAGATTGTATATCACATGAACATCCTATTGTATGTTATTAAAAACATAATCAATTTTGAATATGATGTATTATACACTTGGATCATTGATTTGCTAGTTGTCATGACCTACCACGTCCCATATTGGGGCCTCTCCCTCATATATATCCATAGTTCCCTCTACTCTCTCCACATAGGGTGGTTCCTTGATTGTTGCTCCTACCTCTTGGGCTCCCCATCATCTAGTGGATATGATGGTGGGGACATGATCTATTCCAAAAAATAGTTTGTATTGTTGTATCACCCTCTCATAATAAAATCTCTCAAGGACTATGGGATACATCCCACATTACCACTTGGCTCTCCTAGTTCTCCTTAGTTATCATATGTCCTTTGATCCCATAAATAGACCCTATATGGTCTTTATGTGATATATGTAAGTTTTTATCTATCAAAATATATCCTCCAAAATAATAAAATCCTAATTTTCATCTATTAGCCCAACCTGTTAATATCTTAATCATGGGCTTAGGGAATGATCCATAGTCATTTTTAACCTTAGTAATCATAGGATCTAGATATGTTCATACATCCAAAACTGTAGTATTATGGCTTACAAGCAATATACTAGCATCAATAAAGCTATGTAAATCATCATATAAATGAGCAGGCATGCACCTTCCCTAGTAAAATGGCTTATCTAATGTTCCTTCATGTTGTGCATCATACATGACTCACACTATAACTAGTGGAGAATCCCCTTCCTTCTCACATGATCAAAATTGCAAGAATTGTTAATAATAAATTTCACCCTATAGATGCAATTTGTAATGCAATATTTGGTAAGGGTACACACAATCCTACACACTCCATTCTTTCTTAGTGCAATAACACTTTGGCCTATTGTTGGATAGTCTAGTAGTCTACCATCACTTATCTACCACATTCAAGATATTGAAAAATAAACCACACATATTGTAATGTGACTATGACTATTGTAAGTGGTGAATGAGGTGTAAAGCACAAAACACTTCTTAATACGACATTATATCAAAGGCCAAATGAATCAATTCAAAGCAATAATCTACTGAAAGCGTCATATTGTTATCTATCTCCAAAGATTTATTAAATCACTGTGGCTCTCAGATCGTGTGAGCACTATGATTGTTAAAATAACAATTCAAAGAACGAGAAGGAGGTTAATACAATTATATGAAGCTTGATGTGATAATACTAGATGATAAAGAAACTAAACTAGCATGAATTGACACGGAAATAGATAAATGCAGCTACAGGAAGCAGCCATGATATGAAACTTGGATGCTTAATGCTTTGATTCCTGCAGAGTAAGAGTGTATAAGTTAGATACTCTGGATCCTTTTCTTGGTTCAAGGAGGTTGCATTTATAGATTTCTTGGCTGTAGAAATGCATAGGGATGGCATTGAGAGGCTTGGATTCAATCTGGAGGATTGAATGGTGAAAGATGGAGGAGATTGAGAGAATTTTGCTGATTGTCTCTACCCATGAAAACACCAGGCAAGAGAAGAGGAAAGATGGATGGAGGAGGATTGAGAGAAGAATTTGGAATTTGTCTCCAATTTGTCTCCAAAACTTCCCGTGAAGTTTCAAAGCATTAATTTTGACATAATTTGGACATAAATTAGATATAGGATATCTAATTCATTTTTAAGGAAATATAGATGGAATATTCTTTATGCCTTTATTCAAATATTTTTGATTTATTTAAATTAGCAAAAGAGGGATAAATAATTTAATAAAATGAACTATAGAAGTTGTTTATTAAAATAAACAGAAGAATATGGAAATTAATAAATAAAGTGTTTGATCTCTATTTAAATAATTTAAGATTGATGTGATAGAATAAAATAGGAAAATGATAATTAAATCAAACAAAGTATTTAATTTTGTATGTTTAATTAAGATAAGATTTAAAAGTGAAATATATAAATAAATATTTCTATTTATTCAATAGTAGAGTAAATTAAGATAATTAATCAAATAATTTGTATTTAATTAATCGAAATTCTCTAGACCATTTTTAGGTGTATACATTTTGCCCCTCTTTGAAGTGATGTGTTTACGCATTGCTTCGAAGAAAATTTTGTTGCTACTGCCAGTATCAATGATAAAAAAAAATAATTTTGTATGCCCCAGACATTGATTTTCAGATGATTGCTGATAATATGCCCGCTCAGGAGATAAATTAATGATTTGATGATTTTTTAGAAATTTTAGATTTTTTTTATGATTTTATGATATTTTGATGATGATTTGATGATGAAATAATTTATCTCCCAAAAAATGATGAAGAAATATAGCTCACAGATGATTTTCAATTAACTTATCGAATAAAATTAATCAAAATATAATAAAACCCACCAAAAATACCTTTTCAAAAGTTATATATAGTCCAAAAGGTCATTTTCAAAGTCATTTGTACTTTTTGAGTTTGAAAAACCTTGTGATAGAGATATTTCAGCCAGTTGGAGCAGGATGCCAATCCCTTACCACACTCACCGTTTTGAGCGCGTTCGATGTCACTGACAATCGGCTGCATATGGACCTCAGGTATGTACCCCTTGTCCTCCTCATTTTTCGTGAAATTATGCTTTTTCATGCTTTAGACGTGTCTTAGCTAGATTAGCACTTCCAAGTTGCGTTGTAGCGCTTTCACTCCGATGTAGCACTTCTAGTAGGTAGTTTAGCACTTTTCGATTTAGCACATGCGTTAAATTCTCTAGCGCTTCCATAGGATAAAGTAGTGCTTTCAATGATTTAGCGCTTAGGTAGTTTCTTTTAGCGCTTTGATGTCGGATTTTAGTGCTTAGAGAGATCTAGCACTTTGATTTGGTAGATTAGCGCTTTCATGGTCTATTCTAGCGCTTCTAGTAAAGCGGCGCTTTGATGGAATGTTTTAGCGCTTTGATGCAGTCAAGCAATGCTTAGGGTAAAATAGCGCTTCGGGTGCCTGTTATAGTGCATTGGAGTGCTGAAGTAGCACTTTTGAGATTTAGTGCTTTGGGTGCTTGATTTAGTGGCTTTGACCGTTAAAGTAGCGCTTTTGAGATTTAGCGCTTCGCTTGCCTATTTGAGCGCATCCATGTCAGAATTGCACATTTTAACTTAGTAAACCTTGATTTCATCAATTTTGATCATGTCCATTCTTCGGATCAGTATGATTGATAATCCAAATTCTTGATGTTGGAGTTTCATTATTTAAATAAGACTTACTCTCATGATAAACGAGAAGAAATCCTATTTGTGATGATCCTCATGATAGGCGAGGAAATGATTCATTATCTGATAAATCTCATGATAGGTGAGATTAGATAATGTTTGATGAACCTCATGATAGGTGAGGTTTGTTGATGTTCGCCCATGAATTTTGATTGAAAATTCATGCCAAATTTTTGGAATAGACTTGATAGTAGAATGAGTTTTGATTTCTAGACATAGCGCACTGATTGTGGATTTTTTCATTATGATGATAGAAGGAGTTGGGTACTCTCCAGATGCGAGAGAGGTTTCCTTGGACTACAGACTTGATACCTCATCTGACACCAGATGAGATTCAGATTATAGGTCAGTGCGACCTAACTAGTTTGCTTGACATGCCTCAGATTAGGATTAATCGAGGTCTTTTGACTGCTTTGGCTAAGAGGTGGCACAGTGACCACAAAACCTTTCATTTACCCACTGGCAAGATGATGGTCACACCCGAGGATGTGTGGCGGATTCTGTGCATTCCATTTATGGGGGAGATCATAGTGTACGATTCTCATGGGGCTGGTGGTAGAGATGCTCTCTGCAGAGTATTTCAGGATTAGGATATTGAGGGTCCGAGTGTCTGATGGAGGAGGATTGCTAACTCATACACAACACTACCAGCAGTGCTTGCTAGATTTATTGGAGGTTTCCTTTGCCCTAATCACAGGTCAAAGGGATTCCTCATGGGTTGGGGTAGGACTTTAGAGAGCATGATTGTACATGGTACAAGATATGCATGGGGGATGTGAATGCTGGCACATCTTTATCCTGATCTTCACTTAGTGGTGTACCTTGGGGCACACAGCTTATTAGCAGGGATGAACCTGTTACAAGTGTGGGCATGGGAGCATTTTTCCATTGCTCGACCATTTCTAGTGATGGACAGACCAGCAGGTAGACCATATGTGTTTCGATACAGAGGTCAGCTTACCCAGTCTTGGATGGGTAAGTTGGAGCATTGGAGGTGGCTTTTTGATGATACAGAGACTGTCACCTAGTAGCCATACTTAGACTACGAGCAGTGGGATGAGGATGATGCAGTGTATGGTTATCTTTATGATTCCATGTACCTGATTGGTCGGAAACCCTTTGTATTAGAGATATTTTTACTTTGACGAGTGTATAGGAAGTATGGCATCGTTCAGTGTATGCCACAGGGTGTAGCTCACTATGCTAGGTGACAGAGTGATATACTTGGTTGGGGGCCTTGTTTGTCATATGATGTTCTAGTAGATGGATACAGGGCACTGCAGCCATCACCCTGGGACATGCGCAGAGACATTGCTGAGGCACTGGTTATAGAGGAGTACGTTGCATTCTTGTCTTTGGTTCCACATCCTTGTATTACTATTCTAGATGAGCCTGCACCGTTACCTGTAGAGGAGGATGTGGCAGAGGGTTCCACAGATAGTGAGGGTGGTACTTCGTCAGGTAGTAGCATGGAGAGGGGTGGTGATGATAGTAGCAACAATGATAGTGATGGTGGCTATGGAGGGGATAGAGGGGTAGGGCCAGTCAGCAGTGGCCTGTCATCTAGTAGGCCTCGCAACAGGCGAGCAGTGATGATACCATCTATGGATCATCAGAGACAGTATGTAAGTCTCCAGACATAGGTTCAGACACTGCAGGGATAGTTGGTATAGGCTTGAAGTTTGCTTGTTCAGACCCAGACTTAGATGCAGGCCTAGGCTTAGGCCCATGCTTAGGCTTTAGCGCAAGTTCAGGGATAGTTGGCCACTGTACAGACTCAGGTAGCCACATTGACAACCGAGCGAGACAGTGCTCATCAAATTTCTAGAGGGCACAGGAGACAGCTGAAACCCTACAGAAAGTGGCCGATGGTACCTCGGTGGGAGACTATATGAGAGGCTGAGTTTTATCGAGGTAGATATCATGATGCAGTGCCTGCTGATCATAGATTCAGCTATGCCCCATCGAGATCTGGGCAGATGCATACTTGGACAGTGAGTGAGGGAGTGACATAGCCTCCATGTAGGGATCCCAGAGATCCTAGTTCTTCCGGGGGTGGTGGTGGTACTGTTCCCGTTGGACCCGCACATTCTGGCAGTAGCAGATCGTAGATGCTATTGATATTTTTTTTTTGAGACATGATGTATATTATGATTGTAGCTCATTTTTATGATGCATTTTCATACTTCATTGTACACTTGACACTGATGATATATATATGAGATGCAGTTGATGTGATTTTATGACGACTTATGATTTGTATGTGATGGATGTATTTATGTGATGATGTATCATGTGATGTTCCATATGAATGATTTTACTTTAAATGTGATGATTCTATGATAAATGTATTTGTAGGATAAATGATATATGGATGTATGATGCGATGTATGAATTTCTAAATGATGATCTATATGAATGCTTAAATATGATAAAAATGTATGGATGGATTTATAAATGCTTTTTATGTTTAAATGTGACAATGATAAAAAAATGATGATCTTATGATGAATGATAATGGATGATGTAATGATAACAATGACATGACTTGTGTTTATTTTATATGTGATAAAATGTATGGATAGTAAATGATGCATGGGTTAAATAAATGATTAAATGCATATGATGTTGATAAATGATAATGTAATGAATGTTAATGGTAAAATGATCATGATGTATGTATGGTACAATTTAAGGCATAATTTAATGTGATGGAGAAATGCATGAATGATGAAATGATGAAACTAAATAATAAGATGATGATTGCTACATGTTTTTGGTGATTTTTTGATTTATTTCAAGTATACTCAGTCTATTTGTAGATAAGATAATATTTGATTGGAACCCTTTATTCAACAAATATTTTGCAGATAAATGAATTTATGATGAATGCAATCTAATTTTAGTCATGCAACTATATGCAAAACCGTTTGTCATTTTAACAATACTTTTGTGTTTTGTGTCATCATTAAGCTTTTATTGGATGTTGAAAGAGAATACAAGTGTTAATGGTATGTGTTAGACCAATAACGACTTGAGTACGTCTTTCATGATTTTTGATATTGCAAGTGAACACAAGCATCTACGTATAATTGAACCAAGATGACCTGAGCATTCATTGCGTAAAATAGGCAGCGATTAATCATTTCAATGGGTGAATTCTGAATGTCATCGGTGATACATTTGCATAGCACATCCCTCGACAATTCATACATTTATATGATTAACATACAAACAACAGATAAATAAAAAACATCATCCTTTTTCCTCGTTTCTCTAGTACAATACATCATCAAGTTACTCCAAAGAAATGATAATCAAAAATAAATTTTATCCATTTTTTTTTCTTAGCGTGTTTCAATCATTATTCAGATTTTAGATCATCCATCCTGATTTTTGTGATGTTTTTATGATTTTCGAGATTTTGACCAAATACCTAACCTACTATCTTATCCTTAGGGGTCTCAGGGGCTGATCAAATATTATCCTTGCCTATGTTACACATGTAGAGACCACGTAGTTCGACTAACACAAACCTATGTTTTTGGATTTGTTTTTCTAGACTGACTTTTTTTTTAACATGTTTTTAGATTTTTGATATGATACAAATGTTTGATGACCTTCTGATGGTGATTGATGTTGCACTTTTGATCTTTTTTTTCATTTTTTGTTCTACTATTTATTTTCCTTTTGTGAAACTGATATTTTTGTTGCCCCTAGTGATATCCAGATGTTGCCCCCAAGCTTTGGAGTGAGACTTGATTATGTGAAAATGATTTTGATATGGATGCAAAGATAGCAAGACTACTAACATGAGATGAAATGGTATTGACTGCTAGATTAATGATCCTGATATGTTTCAAAATAGATGGAAAAGTTGACCTTAGAATCACATATGACGCCTATTTCCAGGTTTTCACCATATGCTTTGATTACACTCTTTGTTTTGTGTATTTTTCTCATTTTTCTCATTTTTTTTCTTTT